>VZUI01040547.1:66758-77510 GCA_013401135.1 Cettia cetti
ACTTTTTTTTTTTTCTTTTTTTTTTTTTTTTTTTTTTTTGAGTTGCACTGGCAGATTTCAGACTTCTGGCAAGTCATCATCCAAAATATGCAAAGTGTTTTGATGGAATAAATAAGTACCTGTTATAGCATAGACAACATATGGAGAAAACAATAAAAATCCCTCCTGCTCATACCTGCTCTCCTATAAAGTAAGAATAACTACAAAATCTACTGGAATTCCATCAGTGCAAGGAGGAGTGGAAGCAGCTCATATGAGTTCAGTGCCTGTTAATGTTATAATCAAATGCTGGATACATTCTGGCAGCTAGCTTGGGAGGGATGCAAGTCAGTGCAGCTTCAATCAACTGACTTTATCTACAACAAAAATCTATAAGTAAACAACATTTCTCTTAATTTTCTCTTTGGAGTTTCTGTCCTTTGCTAGAAAAGTAAATTTCTCTCTGTTAATACCCTATATCTAAGTTTTTAGTTGTGTCATGCTTATGATTTTCTACTGTTATCATTCAGCATTATTTTCATTAATTATTTTACCATTATCGTGTTTTCTTTTTGTATTGAAACATCAATTCCCTTCATTTTAGGAAAAGGAATTAATTTTTCCCACTTAGTTTGTTACAAGTCCTAAGGCTTCAGATTTTAAAAGGTAACAAAGTACCTGCTCCAAAACATTGACTGTTTAATTAAAAACTGCCAGGGGGAGGTGAAGGATTACTGTCAAGGCTCAATTGATTTCATCTTGGATGGTACACAGACATGAATACCTGTAATCTCTCATGAACAAATTCATGTGCATGCAGCCAACTTGTCAGTCATGCAGGCAATGCACTGAGTATAATAAAGAAAACATGTTATTTAGTATTTTATGTCATTTCACATTTTATGTAATATCCATTTGTAAGATGTAATTTCTGGTAACAAAAGAAAGTCTTTCCTGTTTAATATAGTTCTTTACTAACATGGTTCTTTTCTACTGGTAAATACTTGTGTGTAGAGATGAAGTTAGGGTTGATGTTCTATTATCAAGAGTTTGTTCTGAGCAAGAATTACATGGGTAATACAGGCTCAGTGCAAGACTGAAAGGTAGAAAAGCTCAGAAAGTAATAAAGGCAACTAGTAATTATTTTCTTTCCAGGGTATAGATAGAAGGCACATTGAGTTGACAGAAGTGTAATGCAAAATCAATGAAAGTGAATGTAATGATTTAAATTTTCATGCTGCTTGTCTTTTCAGCCTAAGAATATTCAGAAATTAGTATCAGCCCTAATTTTCAGCATACTTCCCTTCTAAATTTTTATTACAAATGCAGCATTATTTTAATAATGTATCATATACTGTGGTAACATGGATGAAAAAACCAGTTTGAATCATTGCTTAAATTTCAGATGTGAGCTAAAATCTCTGCTATCCTGAGCCTGGGTTCATTACCTAGATCTGCAACATTACTATCCAGGGCAGCCTAAATCTCTGCTTGCCTTGCTGTCCTACCCTGTCCTGTGGTGGGATCCTAACAGAGAAATTACTTCAAGCCTTGCAGGGGGAAAACAAACTGGGCTATAAAGATGACTAAGAATTCTCACTGAAAGGTTGGTGTCTCAAAACCAGGTCTGAACCTATTGGATCACTTCATTGAAGTGTGGTAATGAGTCAGGAGGAGAGAGCACTCCTTTCAGAAGGCTGAATTGCTGACTCCAGTTTGCCTCTGCACCCCTGAACCCCAGTGACCATCTGCTCACAGCCCTGCAGGGCCAACAGCACTGAGGGGATCACAGCTCAGGTCCCCCATTCTGCACCTTCCAGAAAGGAGTTCAGTAGATGTAAAGCAATGTCAGCTGCCTCTACATGAAATACAGTCATTAGCAAATGAAATACCAGGTGCTAACAAATGCTTTTGGTAGTTGATGTAGTCAAGCAGTGCCCAGGACTTTCACTTGTGGTGGTGCCTAGGGCAGGGAATGAAGTGAAATGTGAGCTTTTATTGCACCTTTCCTCTTTTTCTTCGCTACTGTAGTAATTTTCACCTGGCCCAGGAATTTGTTTTCAATGGTGGTTATTTTAGTTTGCCAAAACAAATCTTTGTCACCTTACCTGCCTAGCTTGTTCATATGGTTTTGTTACAGCTAGCTCTGCCTGACAATTGTTCCTGCTTTGCCAGGTCATAATTATTGCATAACACGTGCAAGACTTCTCCTGAAAAATGCCAGAGGTGTACAGGCTCCCTAAATAAATATTATTTATTGCTGCCCAAACTTGCTCATGGCCGTGAGCAGCATTCTAGAGCCCAGCCTTATATTAGAAAAGGAGCAGGCTCTCTTTGTTTCCACAGCAGAACATCAGGGCATGACTTGCACCCTGTTTCTGAGAAGACAGCAGTTAATACAGATCAACCTGTACAGTCACACAGCTAAAAGACCTTACCTAAACATAATATTTATATACCCTATTTGCAGGTGCAGAATATTTGCTAAATCACAACCTATGGAGGCATCTCCAGGCCTAGTTAATGTGAGCTTTGGAAGCGTTTGATTTTGATCTGCCTTACAGGTCAGGAATTGCACAGATAAATGTAATTTATGGTGCTGTGAAGAAAATCCCCTGTAGGTGGAAATTCTGGCTGCAGAGGGGAATAGCATACTGTCTGACAGACTTCAAAGGGGAGGGAGGAGTGGACACCTTTGTTTTAGTCTTTACTTTTGGGAATTGTCTTTTCCATAGTTTTAAGAGCATAGCAAAATTATATTTAGTTGCTCTTCCTAAAATAAACGCTTCATTTAAATTGTTTAGACTAGTTAGAGCAGGTAATGAAGGGCTGGTGTACTGACATTTAATGAAAGCTCCAATGTGTCTAGGTAGACAATTTGGTGGCCATTCCAAAGGTGTGTCCTTTGTGTAAGGATCAGGAAAAAGGTTATGAAAGATGCAGTGGAATTCAGCAACCTCACTCACTCTGACCCAGGAGATTTGCATTTTCTTTTCACTTCACCATATTTATCTTCTTCTTATATTTCTCAGTATTTTCGAATCTATATGCCTTAATCACTCAAAAAATAGATTCTAAATTTCAATGAGAATTTGACAGCACCTGCAGATGTTTTTATGAATATGTATTTAAAGGCTTCCAGACTCCTGGCTTTGTGTGTGTGTGTGTGTGTTCATTGGTTTTCTGTTTCTTCTCACAGAGGCAATTTCTCGGTAGATGTTCCTCAGCTCATACAGGAATATGCTCATCAGAAATAGTGCTCCACAGCACACACCCCTAATTGAATCGAACACTGAAATGGGCACCAAGAATCAGTGTTAACTGTAAAGCATATGAGGCAATAAAAACCAGATAATGCCACTAACTTCATTCTGTACCTGAGATATATTTCAGCTAGAGGAACAAATGTGAGTTTTCAGTCCCATGGCTGAACTGAGTAGATATTGTGGGGACAATTGTGGACTCAAGGTACCCAATGCCCTTCCATACTGCAGGCCTCAGAGGGCCGCGGTCAGGTGAGAGGAATGAAATATGGAGCAAAATTGTTTGAATAACCATTAATGGAGTATCAGTGCTGCCCATTTTTGTCTCTTTTGACAGAATGAAAACCTTTCCTTTATAGAGCAACTGTGTGTAGCAGGGGGCCCTGAGCAGAAGGCAGAGAATTCCTGCAGCAGGCAGCACAGTCCGTGCTGAGCCCGAGTGCTCACATCAGCCCTGCAGCTGTGCAGAGCTCTCACTGCAGCCTGCCCTCACCCACCATGCAGAAACCAGCTGAGCAATGACTGCAGGCTCTGCACCACAAACACCTTTAGGAGCTTAAACTTTGCAAAATGGGCCTAAGCAATGAGTGAGAAGATGCTGCAAGAATTTCAGAGTTGATTTTGACAGTCGGCATTGACAAGACAAGCTGCTGCTTTAAAATAATAAAACACGGGCAGAATATATGTGGCCCAAATGCTATTTCAGGGTGACTGGATTAAATTATTTTCTTAATTTTAGAGTTTGTGGCTTTATATAGCATATTTATATATAAAATAACAAATATCCTATTTGTCCCTTATTGACTGCATTTATTTTGTTAAACTCAGAAGAATTGGTTCATCACTTTTTCTGGAGATTCACAACCTGAATTACTGAAAAGCTGAATGATAGGTAGGTGCCCATGGAGGAAAGACAAAACAGTTCAGGAATTCTTAACTCATCTTCTTCTGTCAGAAAAGAATTTTTTTTTCAGAAAATATGAAGTTAAAACTGTTTTTTGTTAGATATTTAAATCTCTATCTTTGAAGTTCAAGTGAGGCAAGATTGTTCACTCATGTAACTAAAAAAGAATATGGACTTGGATGTGATGTGTCCTCGGAGCTGGCAGGCAGTGCCTACTATTAGAAATTTGCTGTGGGCCACATCTAAAATGAAGGCAGGTAATCTTTAGTGTTTGGGTTGGCTGCTTTTTTTTCCCTTTGCCTGCTTCTTAGAAATGCCTCATGATGACACTGATATGATATTTTAAAATTCCAAAGCCTTTTGGATTGTGAGGATAGAATGTAAGAAATTTTACTTGATGTCAGTCAGTAACTTTTTCTTTTCTTCAGGTTAGAAAAGGTGATTGACAGGAGTAGCAATGCTTCTCAAAACTACAGTTTAGTTTGAACAGAAAATTAGATTGACTAGCATGGGATATTTTCTCTTCCTTTTAAACAGTTGAAAACAATGTCAGTGAGCAGTATGCGAAGAGTTCTCGACTGACCTGCTGAAGGATGTTTTTTAAAGCCTTAGAAGACATTGCAAGCTGAGAATGTGAACAGAATCTGCTAAATGAAATCATTTGTTCCTTCTTTTCTTGCTTGTGTGTGTATAATCTCTCCTGGTGAGTTGAAGGAAATGGTTGAAAGTCAAGCATAGCAGTGAAATATGTGTGCTGTGCTTTTTGCCCTCTCTGTTGTGTTCATGGTGGCAGGCAGGTTCACAGTGGCAGGCACTGTGTTCCTCTTGTCTCTGTTCCCTTGTGGTGCAGCCTGCTTCAGTCTGCAGCTGGCTGGCAGAGCTGTGCTTGAGCACGGAGGGCAGGGCTGCTCCAAAGATAATTTTAGGAACAGCTTCTGTGTGGAGCCTTTATCAATAGATGCTTCACTCTTAAGATTCTTTGGTTATACCTGTGGCCATCATAAGGTTTGGGAGCTCAGGTTGAAAAATGGAGTGTGCTGGGGTGACAGTAGGCAATAAGGATTTATTTGACCACCACAAATTGGCCAGGAGACAATTTAAACTCCAGATGGTGTCTGCTGATTTGTCTTTTAGGCATCTATCTCTGTGTCTTAAATTTAGGTGACTGCATAAAAGAAAATTTATTTCTTTCTCTTTTTGAAAAAGAAATTAAAATTTGGTGTGTGGATGAAATATGTGGATGAAATATGTAGCAATATTTTCAGCCAGGAATATGGTCCACAGCTATGAAATAACATTAATACATCTCATCTCTGTCCTTCTGGTGGGTCAGACAATCAGTCTTCCACTGGGAGTCCAGTGTTCAATAGCTGGATTGCACTTGATGTAGTACATTACTAAACTCACCAGAGGGAATTTCTGAGGCCTTAGGGCACCACTGGTGGGGAGCAAAGACCCTGAAATTTGTCTCTTTGATATTCCAAAGGAGCATTTCAGATTGGTTAGTAAATTACCTATGGGATCAATACTTCATCTGGAATTTTTCCTGGCAGATTTTGAATTTCTCACTAAGTTCTTGGTTGGGTGATGCAATGCTCAGCTTTAATTTAAAAGGAGTTTATTCAGTTATTCTCTCTCCTGTTGAGGTGGGAGCTGGAGCCCATTGAAGGGTTCATTCTTGGGAACCTGAAAATGTTCACACCCTGTTGTGTTCAGCTCCTCTTTGTAGAGGGGCTCTTGGCACTGGTCTGAAATTCTTCCCAGTTCCACATGTTGGAGGTGCTGCATTTTTGTAGCAACTGCCTAAGCAGTTTTTATTTTTATTTTTCCTTCCTGGAAGTCTGTCATTGTAGCTGGAGTTCTACAGCCAGAAGAGGGAAGGTTCATTTATATTGCTGCATATTATATCAGGGCATGGCTGAGAGAAACTCTCTTAACAGAAGAGTTTGAAAATGCTGAGCTGATCCTGTCTTGCATACAGGTTCAAGCTGTTCTTGTAGAGCAACAAATAAAATACAGGTGTCCATTGGGTTGTGGAATGATAGGGAGATGATCATGTCACCTCTTTTTCAGGGTTTGGGATGTTTTTTAATGAATTTTATCCTTCCTGTTTTTCTTGCAAGTGCTTGAAACCACCTGTTTTCTTCTGCTTGGCTAGATACTTCTGATCAACACATATTTTTCCCTTTATTACAACAGCTTCACAAAAATGATAGGTTAAAGACATAGTCCTGATTCTAAGTGCTCACCAGCCAGCAAATCTAGTGAGGTATGAAAGGAAAAATGTGAAGCACCTGCTGAAGGACAACAGGAGCAGAGGCATTGTGCATGGGCAGATGAATGCAGTGCTTCCTGCCCCCTGTGAAAAGCTTCCTAAAATGCACAGACCAGCCCTTGATTTAGCACGGTAGGCAAAAATCAGTGGCAGTCGATCTGCTTTATTTGTTATATAGCAGTTAAACCAAAGGTGACTGTGCCCAGCTGAAAGAGTTGCAAATGTACCAATTAAAAGTTAAATAATGCCCAGGGAGCACAGCAAAGAATTATCTCTTTAAAATGCTTGAATTGATAAAAAGTATGTTCAATTCTCTGCTGTATAAACCGTATCTCCGTGTCCTTGGGAAGTCTGAGAAAAAGGAAAACTAACACAGGATAGGCTGCATACTGCAGGCTGTAGAAGCAAAGAGCCAACTTAGATTCAGTGAAAGTTTTATCTGATTAATGAGTCAGACTCCAGTATTTGTCCTGAAATAATTAGTGTGAGAATACATTTGTCTATCTGCACTTGTAAACTGAATGTTGCAATTAGAAGGAGGGGTGTGCACTTTGTGTATTATGTTTGTACAAAATGATTTTCTTTGGACATCACTTTTAGTCCAGCCTTCTCAAATTCCTGTGTGTCTAAAGTAGAGTTGTACACCATTCCTTTGGAACTTCTAAATCCTTAGCATTCTGTCACTGCTTTTACAGACCTGGTTCATTTAGTGAGCAAAACAGAAAAGGAAGTTTTTGCTCTATGTTTTTTTTGTCCTTCAAGTTTACTTTCTGTCTCATATTATTTTTATTGTCCACTGTTCAAACACAGCTCCCAAGTCAGAGTTGCTAATTTTCCCATGGGTTTTTAAATGGTGTTTATCATATTTATCACTAAGGTATGTAAGGGCTTCAAAAACTTTAATGAACTTTCCCAAAAGCTCTTTAAGATGAATGGTATTAGCATTATCTATCTTTTGAGTTGAGAATGAAAGTACATAGAGATTGATTCCAGAACTCTTTATGAGTGGTCTATTTCAGATATTTATCATCCTTCTTCTGTCTACCCCAAATATTTAGCATTATGTAGCAATTTGTACACTTAGAACTCATCTCCCATCTTTGATGTACCTGTGAGTACCAGAAAATGTGCACAGCATTTGAGTATTGAATTATTTCCATGAGGACAGAAAGCCTTCAGATGAACTGTGCAGTTTAGGAACAGTTTGAACAAATGGAACTAATCACTCCCACCAACACTGTGAGAAAACTGTCAGAAAAGGTAAAATATCTCAGTTCCTCATAGCACTCATCTCTTCCCTGAAGTCTAAATCTTTTTTATTCTACACTCTCCAGCTTCTACAAATAGAATTTTAAAAGGACCATGTCTGTAATCATCAAGTATCTTCTGTACTAACAAATCTGTAGTAAGGCAAAAAAAAAATAGCAATGGAAAGGAGTTCACATGGGATTGTAGGAGGAAACCATATAAATACATGATTACAAACACATTAGGAATTTTCAAAGCTGCCAAAAGATAAGTAATTAAGCATGACTTGGGTGGTGTTCCATATGCAGATTTCCAAAACTTATATTTTTTTTTTTTTTTTGCTATGTGCTTTAAATCAATGTCAAAAGAATAATTGCTCCTAGAGAGTAATGGCTGGTTAAAAGCAAAGGAAAGGCAATGGACATTTGACGAAGATTTCAGGTGGAAATTTTCTTGTGAAAATCGTTAAAGGCATCTTTATTCTATGTTTTCAGGGAACAAGTAGCAAGGTTAAAAAATATAAAAGTTAAGCAAGTTAAAAAATATAAAATAGCAGTCATTAAAAGTGAAACTAGACTTTGCTGCTATGAGTGGCTATGCAAAAAATGGCAGATGAATTTGCTAATTCTGAAGTGATACTTGCATGTAACTTCAGAAATGCTGTAGTTTTCACTACATTATTCAGAGATTTTGAGCAATGATATGGATTATTTTGCAAACGTGCCCATCTAATTAAAAAATGACTGAAAAGAGAAGACATTTTTTGAAGGTGGTCTCCTTTTTTAATATGTCAAGGATATTTCAAACCTGGAAATGAGATGGAGAAGAATAATGAAATGATAAGAAAATTAGAATGAATTCTCTGTGTGGAAAAGTTAAATGGACTAGAACTTGGAAAAGAAACAACTGAACCAAGCACACAACAAAGGCCTCCAAATGAATGCAAATAAGGGCTGATTATTCATCACCTCTTGTAACAGAAGAGCCAATGGGCAACTACTGAAACTCTTATAAAGCAAATTTGAACCAAAATGCTGTGTTTTACATGCCATGCATAATTCAAGTATGTAACTTGGAATTTAATATATATCAAAAGTATAAAAGGAGCATTCAGCAATTAGACAAAATCATGGACTCATCAAGGGATATTAAACACCATGATGCAGATGCAAACTCTGTCTCAGGAGATTGGAATATTATACTTGCAAAAACATTATCTATATTTGCCTGTTTTATGCTTTTCCCACCCTTATAAAATGTTTTCCATGCAGAAACAGGACAACAGATTACACTTCTCATCTCACCTAATCTGTTCTTATTTTCTAACAACCTCCTGACAGAAACACAAAGCATGTTTGTCCTGTGCATTCTGTAAGGCAAGAAAAATTTGAAGACTGTAATGTGTAGTTATGCATCAACACAACAAGCCAAATTTTTCAAGAAAATAATGAGAAAGTACAGCAGTGGGTTTCACAGGTAGTTTCTAACCATGAATCTGGTCTTTTGCCAGGACTTTTGCTTTCTACCCTGGTACTCAAAGTCTGATATCCTTCTTCTATTTCCTTTTCTCAAAGCTGATTTCATCTATCAGTTTATATCTCCTCAATTTTATTCCCTTACTCATATTTTTCTTGGTTCTGACATTTAAGTTAAAACCTTCAGTTTCTGTTGTTTCACATCTTGCCCTGATAGCTCTCCACTACTCTCTTCGTCATTGTTCTTCCCACTTTCCAAAGCCAACCATTAGAAGTCCACATTTGATTTATATTTATTCCCTACAGTTCTTTATTTTTACAGATTCCAATGTGAATGTCTGAATATCCTACTAAGGGAGCTAATTTTTCTGATAAATTCCCTGAGGGGCAGACGCCTGTAAATGAATGTTCATGAAAACAGCTCAAGTTAGGAAATATAAACAACTGAAAACAAGGCAATTAAAAGCATGACAGTTTTTACTTTTATGATTATGAATGTAGGTGCTGTTATGTATTTATGTGTGACAGATGTTGTGGCCAGAACTCTGGCAGCATACAGCTGTTCTCCAGCTCACGGAGCGTGCAAAAGACTGGAAATATTTCTGTGTGTTTGTTACAGCTGTGTGGGGGCTTGAGTCAGCTTTACCTCTTGACACTTGCTCTCACCTGGGTGAGGAAATATTCAGGAGTCATCTTTCTCTCTGACTATGATTCTGCCTTCTCCAAATAAAGGCTAGAGCAATATTTTTTGAGAGTGTGGCTCAAAGAAATCTGAAGAACTAAAAGAAGAGCAAGACAATAGACTCTTCACTTTTCTTCCCTGAATCATATCCCCACTGCTATGCAGAGCTAAAACCAGGGAGGGGGTAAGGACTGCTCTCTGATGCCAACAGATCATCTTACATCAAAGAAACAAGAAAGGTTAAACACCATCCACAGAGGTGTCATGCTGCCCATGCTGTGTTGGCTGAGCGTTTTCAATCCATGCAAGTGTTTTTCAGAACCATCTGTACAGGGAAGTGTTGTCAGGTTTTTCCCCACCCACACCATTCTTTGTGCACGTTTGTCCTGTACAGTTATTGGCTGTATGACACCCCAGGCTCTCAGGGGGCTTTTCTCTTCCATCATCCAATATGGGATTGGTTTTTGCTGTGCACAGTGCATTTCAGGGAAGCTGACAAGAGTAAAGACACTTGGCTCTCCTGCTGCTGAGTTCTTGCAGTAGATGAATGCATTACCCTACACCCACCATAATCTGCTTAAAACATTTCATTTACAATGAAAGAAAGAAAACCAAACCACGTTTTCATCTGTTGTTGCTGTCTGGAGTGAAGTTGTTTTTCAGTCTTGGACTGAACGTGCTTTAGCCATTGCCCGTTCCTCAGCGAGGGAAGGGGCAAAGCACGCTCAAAGGCTTCAGCCAGATGCTGGTGGCCTCTGCATAGGGAAGTGGTGGCTATGCAGGGTGAGAAAAAGAGTGTTCCTCTTTTCTTCATACACATTTCTTGGGCATCTATTTGTGTAAATTAAATAAATTTATGACATCATTTATAGCCAGGAGAAGTAAATCCAAACTTTTTTTTTTTTTTTTGGGGGGGGGGGGGGGGG
>VZUI01040549.1:0-17014 GCA_013401135.1 Cettia cetti
CAGCCACAGCTGCTCTGGGCACCCTGTGCCAGGGCCTGCCCACCCTGCCAGGGAACAATTCCTGCCCAATATCCAATCCAAACCCACTGTTTGTCAGTGGGGAGCCATTCCTCCTTGTCCTGGCACTCCAGGCCCTTGTAAATAATCCCTCTCCATGCTTCTTGTTGGCTCCTTCAGGCACTGCAAGGCCACACCTGGGTCACCCCAAAGCTTCTCCTCTCCAGGCTGAACAATCCCAGTTCTCCCAGCCTTTCCTCCAGCAGAGCTGCTCCATCCCTCTGCTCATCCTGGAGCCTCCCCTGGACTCTCTGCAGCAGCTCCAGGTCCCTCCTGTGCTGGCCCCAGGGCTGGGGCAGCTCTGCAGGTGGGCTCTCACCTGAGCCCAGGGGCAGAGGGGCAGAATCCCCTCCCTCAAATTGCTGCTCACACTTAATTACAGAAAAATAAAAGAAAAAAAGCTAGATTTTTAAATCCAGGGTATTTGTAGCAACTTGGACACAGAATGTTGTATAGGAAAAACCCTTTCTTTTTCTAACCCTCTCCAGGTGTGCTGCAGATAAAAACTTCAGAGGCATCCTTTTGTCACACAATGGCAACAAAACATGGCTGTCACAAGCCAGAAGCACCACAATCTGTATCAAAATCTACAGTTCAACTTACTTCTGCTTGGTGATTCTGTTGGCCACTCTGTTTTAGCATCCAGAGACTTGAATTGAGCTGGGATATGGCTGCACTGGGTGTGTACAAACACCCAGAGAATGTCTAACCCCGGGAGCTGAAATAGTCCCTTGGCTGGAATCAAGGGCAAAACTAAGTCTGGGGTGGTTTCAGTGGTTGCTTTTCAGCACAATGTTTCTGCACAGAGCTGGAAAAAAACAAAAATCTGGTTTTTGAGGTGTTGAAAGGTCCATAGCAAGAAACTCTCTGCTCACACTGGGCTGTTTTCGATGCTGACTCCTGGGGCGTGTTTGGAAATCCCAAGTTCAGCTGTGGTATTAACCCCCCTCCTACACAGAGAGACACAAACAAACAAACCAACCAAAACAAACCCCCTCAGTTTAAAAGCAGCAAATCTGAAAGGATACAAAACTATGAAATTGGAAAAATCAACTACAGGCTGCCTCAGCATCTCATGGGAAAACATAGTTCAGCTTAATAGGCTTTATTAATGATTTTTTTAGGAATTTAATATTAGGCTTTAAATTTTTAATTACAAGAAATATGGAGAAGTCAGATCTGCAGGTAATAAGAATTCACAGCCTGAAAGTATTCATTTTTCATTTCTTTTGGTAGTTTGTCTCAAAGCTCCTCAAACTGTTGTGATTTGCCCACTGCTGACACACAGCTCTGGGACAAATACTTGGGTTTGTCATCTGAAAATCCTGTCAATAGCACAGGAAGACCAGAGAAAGCCAGTCAGTACAAAATCTGCAAGAGTTTCAGGCATTTTCTGCACATCTTAACTGTGTTTGAAATGCTGCCTCGAAGGTTTGGCTTATTGAACATCACTTTTTAAGTGTTCTGTTCTGGTTTTAGCTTATCAAATTAGGTGCATTTGCTGTTAAAAAAATGTCATCAGTCACACTTTAGTGTTGGAGGATCTGTGGCATCACAGAACTGTGGGGTTGGGAGAGATTTTGCTGCACCATCTAACTCATTTTCCCACCCAGGACAAGTGGGGATCTTTTCTGACTGATGTTCTGAAGGAACAGCAGCAATTCTGGAGACTCTATCCCTAGACAAAAATTAAAAATAATGCAGAATTTGATTTTCCTCGCCACTAAATTACTGCCCTTGTCTCAAGACTTCCATTTCTAGACTGAAAGGTTTGCTGATTTGTGGGGTTTTTTTCCATCTGAAACAGAGAACCAGCTACCATGAAGTTTCTTTTATATGGCAAATATAAAATTACCAAAATTTGTGACTTGTTATTTTCAGGTTAACTGCAAAGCATAATTCCTTCTTTTTTACTGCATGGCAGAGCTCAATCTTGCAATTTTTGTCCTGTTCAGCCAGGAGGTGCAGCCTCAGGTACAAAAAGTGGGTGTGCTCTCCTCAAAGAGAGCCAGCCTCCGAGGGATACAGATTTAATATCACCTGGATCAAAGCACAGGAAGTGCAGCTGGCTGCACAAACTGCTCTGAAAGGCACTCAGCTTTTGCCATCTGCATATTTACTAGCAGTGCCATCATTCTTTATTCAAAAGGATTAATGCAGACAGAGTACAGCCCTGGGAACAGATCTTCCAAAGAGATGTCGTGTGGGGCTCAGTCACAGGCGCTGGAGCAGTCTAAACTCACAGTGGCAGCGCCAGTACTTTTATCACCTATGCTTGTAACCACCTGAAAACTTACCCCAATTCTGAGAGAGTGGGTTTTTTCCCACAAAGCTTTTGATTGGCATGAATCATCTTTCCTGCTGTTTGAAAGGAGAATTTCAGAATTAATTCCTGGTGCTTCCTACCCTGGGTGTCTGTCCCAGCCAGTTTCCCAGCTGTGAGCTGAAGCCCTGCTATGGCAGTGGAGTTCTGTCTGCCAAACCAGAGCTCCCTGTGTGGAAACAGGAATATCCATGAGGTTTAACAGTAGGGGCAGAACCATCATAATGACACCTTATCTAAACACAGGCTGTAGAGTCACTCATGCAGGTTTCCCTATCAATGTATAAAATCCTTCAAAAATATTCTTTTGACAAAGGAAACAGTAAATTCCCTGCCACATCAACACCTCTGCAGGCAGATCCAAAGGAATGTGCTGGTTTTGTTTCCCCATGCAGTGGGTTTTCATGGCCAGAGCAGAGGTTTCTGATAGACATTGCTGCTGTAACATCTCTCCAGCTCAACATTTTGCCTTTTATTCTCACAAGGCCATTTCCTTTCCGACACAGCTTAGGCAGACTCTTGGGAATGCTGCAAGGCACTGGTTTGGCTTTCATCTGTCTGACACTGGCCTGGAGCAGACCTGATGACATCAGGGTTGTTAGATCAAGACAATCTGAAGGTGTTCTAAAAACAGTTCAAGTTCTCCAACATTGCTAGAATTGATTTTTAACTGGAAGAAGAGAAGAGCAATTCTTTCAAACTACTCTGGCATGACACAAAGGCAGGGGTGGATTTGCTGAGGTCAGGGCAGTGGAGAAGGGGTGAAGGAACAGGGAAGGGATGAGATAGACAGGAGCAGCAGCTCCTCTGTGGTCAGGGCTGGAGCAGGAGCACCTGCCAGAGCAGCCACAGCACTGGATGCCCAAGGCCCCAGGATCACAGCACACATCCCAACACACTCACCAGCAAACTGCCCCTCACACTGGAGAGCAAACGTTCCTGAGGCTGCCCACAGGGGGATTTGGGTCAGGCATCAAACCACAGACTCACAGAATCGTTCAGTTTGGAAAAGACCTTTGAAATCATCAAGCCCAACCATCAGCCCAGCACCACCCTCCTGTTCACCGTCAAACCACGTCCCCATATCACGACATTTTTTGAACACTTCCAGGTATGACTCCACCACTGCCCTGGGAAGTGCATTCCAGTGCTTTACAACCCCTTCCATGAAGGAATTTTCCTGATATCAAATCTAAATTTCCCTAGGCACAACCTGAGGCTGTTTCTTCTTATTCTGCTGCTTGTTAAATACACCAAAATAAACTCTGAGAAAAAATAAAGAGCAATAAAGAGTAAACATTCGGGTTGAATGCATGAGTAATCCATTGTATCACCTATTGAAACTGGAAGAGTATAAGAGAAAAAAGATCATTTGTGAGCTAGTAGCAGAGTATTGCATAAAGGCTGACATTTCAGGAAAGGAAACATTCTGAAAGTGAAGAACAGTCTGTCTCTCCAGGGGAAAATACTTAGTCTGTGTTGTTTCTGATATCATTGTCTGCTTTGGATTTTAGGAAATGCATTTTCCTATGTTTATGAATTTTAGAGTTTTGCAGTATTTGAATATATGGAGAAGCATCTTGAACTCCTGATCTCTAAAAGCATAATTATTCTCTTGACTGAACAACTTTTATGATTGCTACTGCGCTTCTAAAATCTTCCAGTCTCTCACCCATGGATTCTTGAAGGAAAAGTCAGTCAGTTTACAGTGGCTCATGTCCAAACGCCTCTTCCTTCAGTCACATCCCCTCTCATTCCCCACATCCCTCCTATTCTTCCCACCCACCACCATTTTCCTCTTGTCCTCAGCACACACATTGCTACACACTCTCCCTTCTCTCCCCGGATGTGAAGGAAAATTCGCCTTTTTTGTTGAGTTTTTTTTTAATACCCTTGTCAAAGACACAGCAACACAATTCCAGTGGCTGCTTGACATTAGTTAATCCCATCATCTAATTAGACTCAACTGTAATATGAAAGAAAAGAGTTTATTCATTAATCTTCCCATTCCCTAGACAAGCAAAAAATCTGAAATCAATACCAGTGGTGAAAAGCTTTGTGTAGAATACTAAAAATATCAAGGTATGCCAATATTTTTTGATCAACCTATACAAATTAGAGCCAAAATAGTTGGCTGTGCCCTGTATTCATGTGTGACCAGGCAGCTGATTTTTAATAAAGTAAAAGATTTCTACTTTTACTTCATTAAAATGCAGATGTTAAATACTTCATAGCAGACAGCAGGAGCTTTGTTGGAGTCCTTGTTAAAGCCTTCTTTTTAACATTTTTCTCATGGTTTATGCAAATAGCCAGGCACACACAAGTCATTCCAAAAGCTCGTCTTGAGTGTAGGTGTGTTTGGGTTGTGTTAGATTCAACAGATCAAAATTAAGAAAAAACATCTCCAGTGACATTCTTCACAGGAGCACAGAACAGCAATGGGTGAACATCAAAGACAGAAAGAAAGATGCTGGAATTACATTTTTAACCAGAAAGTCCTAAACCAGGTATGCTGGGGAGACTATGGGATTTCTATCTTCCTCTCAGGAATAAAATCAGCTGGACAGATCTGGCATGGAGATGATTTAGAAAACCTCTTTTTGGGTTTTCTGCTCTTCTACAAGTGCACAAACCTCTACATCAAAAGGGGTGTGAAGGAACAGTGCTTGCAGGACAAGAAGCCTGCCAGGGATCTAAGCTTCTAGAATCCATAGCGACACAGAAGTTTTTCATTTCTGCAGTTTCCTTTTCATTCTCTGGAGTTTTTCCACCTTTACAGGACAGTACCTCACAGCTCAGTCTAGAAATTATACAAGACCAAAGGCATTTCACGAGGGTTCTGTGTGTTTGCAGCACCGTCTCTGTCATTCTGGTTTCCAAAGATACAGCCAGTTTTCAGAGGAGGACTTAGAAGAAAGGCAGTGTTTGTTAATATAATTTCATGGCAGAGATGCCTTCTCATGTTTATACATTAAATCATGAAAACGACAGCTACATATGGCATCCAAGAGAACTGAACAAATTAAATTTCTTGTTTTGACATATTTTTGGTGTGAAAAGAAGGAACCAGTATCTTCACAGGAAACAATCTAAAGTCAAGAGCTACCCACCACTAAGAACTCAATCCTACTATCTTTGCATCCCCAATGGCTCCTTTGAAGCTTCCATTCACCTTTGAAATTCCTATATCAAAGCAAAGTTTGTATCTTAAAAGACCTTCAATTATTCTGAAACTTAGTTAATAGAATCACCCTCTCCTTCCATCAGCCGAGCACAGGGGCTGACAATACTGTGGCACAGCAGTAGTTTAAGGGTTGCTGGAACAAAATTACTGTTCTAATGATGATTACTTTGCTGTTATGTCTGATACAAGAGGAGAATTTGTTGATCTTTGAAATTTGTTCTTTCGTTGTTACAGGAGTTACCACAAAGATTTCTGCGTGTGGGGTTATTTTTCACTATTACTCATAAACAAAACTCATGCCTGAAGTTAAATGTACAAGAAAAAAAAAAAAGGGCAGTTAGGAACCTCAGTATGTCATTTTTTCTGAGAGATGAGGATATTCAGAATCAAGAGCTTCTCAAAACTCTCACCTCCCAAACAAAACCAATCTCAAAGTACTGCTCTAAGACTTCAAGAGTTGGAGCTAAATTAAAAGCAAATATGTGGAGTGCTGTGCCTCATCACAAAGAACAAGCAGCTTGTTTACACCTTCAACCTGTGGGGCAGGGCTTCCACCTGCTCTGGCTTGCCCAGTTCCCTGTGCCACTCTCCAGAGCTCTGCTGCCCATCATTTTGTGCTGGAGCACTGATGCTCCAAGCTGCACATCAGCACATTCCAGGCCGTGCTGCAGCCTTTCACTGGTGATGGCAGTGCATGGGCATTTCCAAATGCTCTTTGTTGTGGCCACCTCGCTGCTGGAAACAATCCCCCTCATACTCAGACCTTTTGTTTTTAATGCTGGAGGTGGGTGGGGTTTGTGTCCCACCCCAAGGAGACGTCCCACATGGGAATTCCCATTGCCACAAGTCACCAGGGCCATGGTCACCCCGGTGCCTGGAGCTGACCCAGCAGGGAACTCCCACCTCAAGCATTTTGGCTCAGCATGAACAGCTGGAGTGAGCTGAATATTCCCTGTGAGTCTGCTGTGCAGCTCCCTGCCCTAGCTATGGATATGACAGGTCAGGATGAAAAGAGGGAAGGGCCTGCTCTCTGAGAAATATCTGGGCCTGCAATCATAAGGGAAAGGAGTCACTGCAAAAGGAAAAAAACCAGTTCCAACTAAAGGGCCAGGGATTCCTGTGTGGATCACCACCTGCATTTAACCTGGGGCTGACCAAGCAGCTGTCTTTTTTCTGGATGTCTATGCAGTTGGGAAAGAAGGGTGGGGAGGGGGGAAATCTCCTTTTCTCCCTAATCCAGAAAAGGTGTCTTAGGCCATCATCAAAATACTATTCATTGACTATAACATTCATTACTATGGACACAACTCCTCTAACCAGGGGTGGGGGTGCAACGAGTAAATGACCAACCCAAGCCAGAACAGGAGATTTTGAATGGATAAAAGGGCTGGACCAGCCCTGGGTTTGACACTGCTGGCAGCGCTGGTGCTGGGCTACCAGGCTGGCCAGGATGGGCTCCTCTCCAGGGGAAGGGGAAACAGTGGGCATGCTAAGACCAGCACAGTCTTACTGGGAGCTGGGAAGGCCCACACTCTTCTACCTGAACATTCAGCATGAGATTACAGGCTGTTTTTCCAAGTTGTCTGGGCTCCTGTTTTCAGACATGTCTGCGAAAGGCCACGGGACCGTACTCAGCTGATGCAAAACAAGGTGGCTGCTACTCCACAACCTCTGGAAGTGTTGCTTCTTCCCTGAAGTGCTCTTTTATTTCTGCCACAGCAGCCAGATGACACTTATGATGTTGCAGGAGTGTGGCACTCACCTTCCAGCAGCTGGTGCAGGCTGCCGATGTCCCCCAGGGCAGAGTGTGAAGAAAGGCACTGGTTTTACCTCTTGACAGAAAGCAGCCTGTGCTTCTGACCTGAGAGTGGAAAGGTGTGGGATAATCCCAACCACACACCCACAGGGGCTGCAGGACAGGGGGAAACAGCAGCCAATCCTGCCATGGGCAGCTGAGTGGGAGCAGGGGAGGAGGTGTGAGGGGTTACAGCCTCTGGCAGCCAGGAGCTCACCCGGACCTGCCAGGTTTGGATTTTGGAAGGGTTCCAGTCTCACCTGGAGGAAGGGGAGGAAGGGCACTCCCCCACCAGTGAGCTGCTGATTAATTAGAGGAGACAAGTGCCAGCCCTGCTGCTGTAATGGGGAGAGGCATCTTCGAGCACTTTCCTCACACACTTGACACTTCCTATGGCACTTAACCTGACAGGCCACAGGCTCACTCTGCTTCTGCAGAGCAAACATCAATACAGATTAACACCTCCCAAAGCTGTCAGGTACCTATACCAGATACAGTGCTCTCCCTTCTGACTTCTGTGAGAAACAAGCTTCTAAAACACCCCATCTTGTTGAATTTTATGAGGAGATAGAAATTAAAGCTGCAAACACAAAAAGGGAAAGTGTGAAAAACCTTAATGGCGATACAAGTTAAGGCAAAAATGAAGATTGGGGTGGCAGGAAGGAAATATTTAAAAACAGAGAAGAGTAGAAAGGGTGATTGCTGAATCCTGAAGCATAAAACATGATAAGGATTTTTCAAACAATCTTAATATAAAGATAAAGGAAAATTTCCACTTCCAATTGCAGTGGAAGCTCTTGTCTGTAGAACAATTCTAAATACTTTCAGATTTTTTTTTTTCCTGAAACTAAAAGACTAAAAGATAATTAATACTCTATTGTGGAAGGCAGAAGGTACACTTCAAAAACAACCTCTTCTTGCCTCCATCAGCTGACTTCCTGGAGTGCTCCATTTGTCTTTAAGTGGACTCTTAGAGAATCCTGTTGAAGGCTTAAGAGCCCTCAGTAGCACCTTTTCATCTTCTTACCCTGCTGCCTGCTTTAGGCATCTGCAGCAGTCACATGCTTGAACTAAAATGTCATCTCCCTGCTCCTCCTCCTCCTCCTCCTCAGCACTCAGGTGGCTCCTCCCATGGCACAGCACTCTGGGATTTATGACCTAAAGTGTGAGAGGGTTTTTTTCTTTTCAATTTTACACAACAAACAAGTCAACCAAGATCTTCTCACTCCTTCCAGCCACTTCTGGAGCTTACTTTTCTCTCCCCATCTTTGCCTTCCCACTGTTGTGCTCACAAAGAACAGGGAAGGGAAATACTGAGATGGGGAGATAAGGCAGGGACAAGAGCCAACCTGGTGAGTGGGAAAAAAATCTACCAGGTTAATTCTACCTTGGTGAAGTGGCAGGGCCAGAAGCAAGTTTAGGAAAGAGCTCCCTGGACTCATCCCTACCACACACCTTCAAGCTTCAGCCCTGCAGAAGGGAGCAGCTATTCAGCTACAAGAGGTTCTCTATTTTCCTTGTCTATTTAAACGGTATTTATGACTCTGGCCTAATAGGAACCATTCCATTACCCAACCCCTGGTGCAGAAATAGCCACAGATGCTGAGGGCAGAGCTGGGCTCTGTGAATCTCTGCTAAGGAGAAGGGCACACAATCCTTTCAGGCATTGACTGTCCCACTTACAGCACTGATTGACTGTTAATCTTCAAAGAAATTCATCTTTCTCATGCTTATGGATTGACGAAATGTAGAGTCCCTGACAGTGACGTTGTTGCTGACCTTGGGAATTGTTCTGTGTTTGCCAAAAAGGCAAGATAACCCCCATTCCCTACAGCTGTCCTGTCAGGAAACCTCACTTGACTGCCATGATTCAAGGTTTTGGTTTTCCATGATGACACGGAAAAAGGATTTGTGCGACTGGCACGGAGCAGCCAGAGCAGCTACGACCCCTTGCTCTGTTTCCAGGTGAGTATTCCTGTGAACCACCTTGAAATAAATGGAGTTGCCTGCTGTGTCAGAGATGTTTATCTCTAAGGAATGTTGCATTTATTGGAAAAGCTGAGTGAAAAGACCTCTCTCATGAATCTGAGAGTGGAGATTAGACTTGTTGCCTTAAGATTAAACCACTCCTAATTAACCTTCCAATTAACCTCACATCACTCCTTTGAACAAGACCATAAAAACAAATGTTACTACATTCCCTTTTATCAGAGAGTTTGCTAGATGGAATAATGATAGATGGCCATAATCTACAGAGAATTATATTAGCAAGCATTTCAAGCTCTGGTCTCAGTCCCCAGGAGGAGCAGAGAGGGCACAGCTGCTCTGACAAGCACAGAACACAAAGTACAAAATTTTCTCCTCAGAGTTTTGCAAAGCAAACTCTGAGATGCAGAATCACTTGAAAATACTGGCCACATTTGCCAGGCCTAAAGAAAACCTGAGCTGAAAATCTATGCTGTGGAGAAATTAAGGAAACCAAACGAAACCTAACCAGCCCAGCATCCATCAGACAGGAATCAATGAATCTGCAACAACAAGGCAATGCTCCAAAGGAAATCGTCCTCTCCCTCATGTGAGGAAGAGCAGTTCTGCTCCAGAGGATATTTTTAAGTGATTCCCAATATGCTGAAACATCCTTTTCTCCTTATCCTTACCCTGAACAGCCCCTATATTTTTGCCTTCTCAAAGATTTTTTTTCCCTGTGTGAAAAGTTCTCTCTGTTACAGACAATGTTCTGCTGAATGTGCAGGTGCTGAGAACAGATATTGCTTAAAAACTGGAAATAACTCTGTATGAACTTCCATTCTATGAACCTTAATGTTTTCAGTATCACTTTTCCTCACTCTTTGGGCTGGGTGTCAGTGCTGTCTTGGGTTGCAATGAAAGATATGACCAAAAGTATGTATTCTATTCCCAGCTGTTCCAGCAGCTGGGGCAGGGTTCTTTATCCCTTCCAGGACCCCTCCTCCCTCCAGGGGATATCTGCTGCTCAGGGGCCAGCCAGGCTCACTGCAGGGCTGAGACAATTCCATCATCCCATGGGGAGAGGCTGCACCCAGGGGAGGAGCCCAGCATTCCCACCTGGATAAACCCTGAGAGTCAGAGCAGCAGCACAGCCTGTGTGCACTGCATTCCCAGAGGAAGAGCAGACCCAGCTCAGCACCACTGGAGCTTCAGAGGAAACTGCCCCCTGCTCCAGGATCACTGCTCCAACAGAAGCACATCTGTCACTGCAGGAGGACCTGACTGGACTGCCACCAACACCCTGACCAGCAGGGTGCCAGGCTGTGCTCTGACTCTGACAGGGTTTTTGCTTTTTTTATACTACTACATTTTAATTTTAGTTTTCCTAGTAAAGACCTGTTCTTCCTATTCCCATATTTTTTCCTGAGAGCCCCTTAATTTCAAAATTATAATAATTTGGAGGGGAGTTTTACATTCTCCATTCCATGGGAGGCTCAGGCAGACACCTGTCTTTCCAAACCAGGACACATGTTAAGCTAGGTAATGGAAAGATTTAAAGTTTTGCTATAGAAGTCATTACAGAGGTGGTTAGAAGTTTTAAGGTGTAGTAATGAAGGTTTGTGTGGTGTTACATGATTGGTTAAGAAGACCTGCATTGTGGCTAAACAAACATTTGTGTAAAACAAAATAACTAACGACTGGTTTAAAGATACTAACAAACTTTGTAGCAGTAGTTTATTGGCTAATAAATCTTTAAAAGCCATTATAGAGATCTTGTGACCTCTGACTTCTGATGTGAAGATATTCTCCCCCTCTCATGAGACTGAAAGAAGATAGGAACAATAAATCATCCTTTTAACACATCTCTCAGTGGTCCTGTTTCTCAAATATCCCAATATCAGTGAGTTGGGAAGTGCCCATTTCATTTAAATCCAACTAACCAGTGTGTCTTTTGTGTCACAGCAGCCTTTTCCCAACAGATTTAGGTTTGCATTATGTTTTTGAACATGCATTTGTACATGTTTGACTCCTCTTCCAGGACTAGAATGGCCAAACTCATACCAAGAGAAGTGTCTCATTAAAATCCATCTCTGCTCACTTTGTCCAGCAAAAGGAGCCAGCAGTGCACATCACTCTGGAGAAGAATTTAAACATCACTCAAGCTCCAGGGAAAGGTAACAATTCTTAATTCTCACACTGATTTTTTTGGTCAGCACTCTGACAACACTTCATTTTCCCACACAATAATTCAAAATGTCTGAGTATTTTTTTCTTGCTTTGCCCTAGCCTACAATTCAAGCCAGGAATGTTATATCCTTAAAAAAGAGAGGAATGCTAGGATACATTACTGTGCTGCCACAGCAGCTTACCAAGAACATGCACCTGTAGCTGCCTGTGCACAGAAATAACCATTCTCACACCGGCACTGGGAATTCTGAACACACGGATAAAGCTGGGAAGGAAAATAAAGCTGAGAAAGAAAGAAGAGGAACAAAATACCATTTTACCAAAGAATATGATCTTCTCTCTTTTTTTTTTTTTTTGTTGTTTGTTTGTTTGTTTTTGTTGTTGTTGTTGTTTGTTTTTGTTTTCAAAAAACAAGCTTTCTGCCCTGCATCAACGCCAAGTTCTCTGGTAAATTTATGTCTCTGGACTGAATTTGGAAAAACGGGGCACATTTAACAAAAAACACAGCCATTAAAAGTGGCAGAACAGCTGGAAAATCAGGCTTTTCAAAGAACACATGTGGCTCACTGGACAAAACCAGCTACCACAGGGAGCTAAAATAGTGGAGAAAAGAAGGAATACTTGCAGTTAAAAGAGCTTCCTTAGTCCTGGGCTCAGCACTAGAGCCGAGGGCAAACACAGGATGGAAAGCTTCTCTCCAGCCTGTGTGAACTGCTGGGTGGGCCCTGCTGGAACAGGGATTCAGGTGGAAATCCAGGCTATGGCTTTGAAGAGTGCCTGTAAATATTACTGTTTGCTTTTTCAAGTTCTGACACTTAAATAAATAGCCAGAAGTAAAATAAAGTTTGTGTACATTTCGGAATGTTTTGCGAAGAGCTCCAAAGATGAAAACAAGCATCCTGGCAGCCTGACCCTTGCAGAGCATCAAACAGGGGTTGAATGTTCTCACAAAAAAAGTAAATGCAGTGCTTTTGGCCGAAGTTAAAACAAAATCTATTCATTACATATAATTATTTAGCCAGCTTTCCATGGAGGAAGGTTTTTGTCATTCATTTGCATTCAGTTAACTTGGGGTATTTTAAAAAATTACAGATGCAAATACAGAAGGAAAAATTAGTTTCCAGTGGGAGAGAAGTCCTGCATGATGCCACTGTAACCAAATTCTGAATTCTGTGTTTACTAAAGAGCAAACACTAAGCTCTGGCTTTCTCAGAATCACAGATTGTCAGAGAATCACAGAATCCCAGGATGGTTTGGGTTGGGAGGCACCTTAAAGCCCATCCAGTGCCACCCCTGCCATGGGCAGGGACATCTTCCACTGTCCCAGGCTGCCCCAAGCCCCAGTGTCCAGCCTGGCCTTGGACACTTCCAGGGATCCAGGGGCAGCCACAATGCCATTCCTAAAAGAAGTTCTCCATTATTTAGCTCTGCAGTTTGCCCTTGTGAAGCTCATGATGCCCCTCTGAAAAAAACATGCACCCAATCGGGAGGCAATTGTAAAAATCATCCTCTCCTGCCACTGCTTCAGCAGAGTCCTTATCTCAGTCTTGGAAATCCTCTCACAAGGCCATTGTCTGCTTCCAGTTCTTTCACTCTTCTGTACCAGGGCTATTTTTGCATTTCTGCATAGGTTCTCTGAGCTGAGCCTGCCTTTTGATGAGCTGAAGTTTCATCTTATTGCTTCTCCAGGAATGTTCTGGTTGTGCTGAACAGATAAATGATGGCCACAGATAGCTACTTACCCAGACAATGTCAGCAAACCTCTGACTGCAAATGCAAAGCACTGCAGGCAAGTTTGGATTGAATTCAGGACAACCAGACAGTTTTCATACAGTTATGCATTATTTTATGGCTACTCATTCTCTGGACTTATTTCTGCTTAATGCCAGTGGAGAGGGAGATCATGAAGCCAGTCCTCTTCTAAACAAACCTCCGTGCTCAAGAACAAACAGGAATTAAATAGGAGCATTTTGTCTTTTTTTTTTTTTTAAGGATAATTGCAATATGTATTGTAAGCATACATAGCACAGCCAATGTGATACTCAGGAGAAAAAGGAAAGGGATTCGCCTCCACTTCCAACAAATAAGGACAATTCTATCTTTGTTTTCTGCACAGACCAAAAGGAAAGAGAGAAAGTGCTCAGCATTTTCTGAGCTGTGAGTTCCACACTGCCATACTGTCCAGTCCTCAGACCATGGAATTATTTACACTTTAAACATTTCATGGCTTCAGCTGCTCCCGAAGGAGGATTTTCAGTAAGATTAAATTGCCACCAAAAAAATTTTTAAAGACAGACCACCACCACCTCCCCAATAACACAAGTATTGCTCTCATATCCAAAGCTAGATTACACTGGATGTTTAATATATAAGGAAGGCTGTCCATTCTTATGAATCTTTTGGAGGCTCTGCTAGCTTGTTGAGGGTAAAAAGAAATATTTCTTGAATGAAATTTGGTCTTACAATAAGAAGAACATGGAAGTTGATGAAAAGAATTTCAAAGGAATTAAAAAGTGGTAAATTGGAAGTTTAAGAACAGAACTGTTCTTCCAGTTTACCACCTTAGACTTCCAGTTTACCACTTTTTAACTCTTTTTAATTTTTTTTTCACTGACTCCCATGTTCCTCTTACTGTAATTAAGACCGAATTTCATTCAAGAAAAATATTTCTTTGTACCCTCAACAAGTTAGCAGAACTTCCAAAAGATTCATAAGAACGGACAGCCCTCCTTATATATGAAATATCCAGTGTAATCTAGCTTTGGAAATGAGAGCAGTACTTGTGTTATTGGGAAGGTGGTGATGGTCTTTTAAAAATCCCAAGTGCACATGTACCTGCAAGCTTTCACATCCTGCCAGCTCTGGACATTTCTCACTTTTGTTTCACACCAGGACCTTCTGCCAGGAATGCTGGGAGAGGGAAGAAAAGGAATTATGTCAAACATCCACAGCCTGGCTCTGCAGAGACGGAGCAGGGGGGATGGCCAGAAGGCTGGGAAGAGTGGGTGTGAACTTGGCTTCCCTACCTGCTGCATCCCAAGCTCCAGGGACAGGCTGTGCTGAACCAGCACAGCCAGGAGAACTCCAGCTGGGAAGAGAAGGGTTGAAATGATGAGTGAAGGAGGATCCATGGTCCTTGCAGATAAAGGGATGGTCTAATACCAAGGGAATGATTTGGAGGAGAAAAAGGAAATGATTTGGAGGAGAAAAAAGGGGGAATTTGGGTACTTTGTGTTTTATGAATTCCCACAGAATTAAAAAAATCATAGAATGTCCTGAGCTGGAAGGGACCCACAGGGATCATTGCTCCAACCCCTGCACAGGCACCCCAATAATCCCACCCTGTGCACCCCTGGGAGAGGTATCCAAATGCTCCTGGAGCCTCGGGACCATGCCCATTCCCTGGGGAGCCTGGGCAGTGCCAGCACCCTCTGGGGGAAGCAGAGCCTTTCCCTGATCTCCAACTAAACCCTCCTGGCGCAGCTCCAGCCCTTCCCTCAGGTCCTAGAGATTTTCACACCTTCCCAGTTTGAAATACAACCCCTTTAAATTGGGTATATGTACAAACATGTAGAGGAGGAAAACTGGCAAAAAAAAAAAAAAAGCATATTATAAAGATATTTATAAAATGGACCAAAATATTTAGATCTCCAGCACCCTATTACTTTTTCCCTTCATCCCCTTCTCCTCCTCTGTCAAGCTTAATTATTCCCAAATAACAGCAGACTCAGAGGTTTTTCTGTCTCATCTGTGAGTCTTCCAGCCACAAGAGTTTTGCTTTCCACTATTTTTGATCTTCCTACCATAGTTTTGGCTGTGGGAAAACAGAAATAAAACTCAAATTGAGGCCGAGGTTCTCAGCGTGAGGGACCACCCAGGTCAGTCCATTCAATAGCACTGTCAGGTGTTCCTTCACCACCAGAACAACAATTAAATAACAAAATCCAGGAAGGAGAACATCAGAGGGACAACCTGGAAAGAACAGACAGAGAAAAAGTTTCGCTTATTGTTTCATGAAAATGAATCCCATAATATTGCAGACTGCCCCGTTCTCCTGCATTAAAACTTCACTGTTTTTGTTTTGGTGTATTTTACTGATGCTGGGTTTTAATTTTCAGATGTGATGAGCATTTAACACACAAACATAATCCAAGAGCTTCTCTGGACACTCAGCCATTCTGATCACCAGGGCAGACACAGATCTATTAATATTTCATCCTGACATGTATTTTTAATCAAAAGATCTTAAAGTCCAGTTAAACCTCCAGTTTATATATTCCAGTCCTTAGATGTTTCATTAATAGTTTATAGGATACAGACCTTACACAAAAATGTCAAGATTGTAATGATTTACATGGATTTCTAGGATGATGAGCACACACTAAAATCAGCTCTGTGTCTTAAAGCTCAGTACCAAAGCATCATTCACCATCTTAGGACAACTACAAATGCAAAAGTTTCCATAAACAGAAGACACAGTGACATTTTAGTAGTCTGTTTCAATTACACCATTGCAGTGTTCACTGTAAGTTCAAAGCCAGGCTGGAAAGAAAAAGAAAACTGGTAAAGAAAGCAAAACATTAAGGATCTCTGTGACATCCAGATATTTTAGAGCACCAGTTCCCAGTGTCCCAGACAGAGGCCTGGATTTAAGACCAACAGGGAAAAGACACTTAACTCTTCCTAATATAGCTCAGTCTTATTCTCTTGTTGATTTAGACCAAGTATTTGATAATCATAACTCCAGCCTCCAGCACAATTACATCAAATCGAAAATAGAGAATTTCTATGGCTGCTGTATTTATTTTAACAGGGAAAAAATGGTAAAAAAGAGACACTTTGTGTAGAGACAGATCAATTTAAATGCTAAGAGGAAAGGATTCCACAGCAAAAAACTAAATGCTGATGACAAGGTGACTGACAAAAATTAAGAGAGATTATTGGTTTGATTTTTTTATTATTTTTAGTTAGGATTTTTTTTCACTTTTTCAGTGAAGAAATTTTGCCTTCTATGCAAACTGACCCTCTCCTAAATCATAATTTTTACTTACCAGCCACGTCTTATTCACTGTGGTGAAAGAATTAAGTATTTTGAGGGAAAAAAAATCTGCAAACTATGAACTCTAGCAAGTCTTATTTCTTGGGTCTTATCAGAGCAGCTGTGCAGCAGCCCCACAGTCAGTGATCAATCCAACCCCAAGCCCAGAATAATCAATTCCAAACTGAAGTGATTTGTCAAAGCAAGGAGGAAACAGGCCCTGGTGGGGGCTGGACCACAACAGAGACGTGGAGATGCCCAGGGCTGGAGCCCCTCTGCCCTGGAGCCAGGCTGGGAGAGCTGGGGGCGCTCACCTGGAGAGGAGAAGGCTCCAGGGAGAGCTCAGAGCCCCTGGCAGGGCCTGAAGGGGCTCCAGGAGAGCTGGAGAGGGACTGGGGACAAGGGATGGAGGGACAGGACACAGGGAATGGCTTCCACTGCCAGAGGGCAGGGCTGGGTGGG
>VZUI01040550.1:0-126659 GCA_013401135.1 Cettia cetti
TGCGCCGGAACGTTTGTGCGCCGGAACGGGGGACGCGGGCTCGGGGAGCGGGCGGCGCGGGGCCATGTGGGCGGCGGCGGCGGCGGCGGCGCGGGGGCTCCGCGGGGCCCGGCTCAGGTAGGGCTGGGGCCGCGCTCCGGGACTGGGCCCTGCCCAGGACCGCGGGGAGGGAGCCCGGGAAACGCCCCTTTGCCGCGGTGCCTGCCCAGCCCGCTCCCGCCCATTCCTGAGGCTCGTCCCCGCCGGGACTCCCGCGGTGGGCTGGGCCCGCGCTGGGCCCCCGCAGCTGGAGAAGACGGTGCCTTGGCACCTGGGCCGGTTCGTCCTCCCGTGACAGCTGCCGAGATCCGACAGTCGGCATCGCTCTCCTAATCTGAACGGCGGCGGTCTGACCTCTCCCATACCTGCTCCTCAAAGGGGTCATTGTCAGAGCTGAAAAATAAAACTGCCATAACCTGTCCAGAAATTGTATCTGTTTCACCCCTCGGTATCCTGTGGGCTCACACCTACCAGTCCATGTTTGGGATCAGTTTCCTAGCTCAAGAGTTTGAGGCCATCTCTGGGCAAACGCTGTATCCTGCCATGAATGGTGGCCGAAGATGGTTCTAAACTCATCACTGTAATATATGAATGACAAATGGCTCTTGTGCAGAATCAATGACACCACAGTCAGTTTCTCCTCATGCTTTACTTTTCCTCCTGCAGCTCCTGGCTGCCCCAGAGGGCCCCGCTCCAAGGGAGTCACTGGCAGAGCTCATTGTTGGAGTTGAGGACATCCCTCCCCATGAGGTGAGTGCAGCTTTCCTGGAGTTACACTGAAGTATTCTCATCCGCTGGGGGAACACAAACTTTCCCAAGGCCAAATGTAACCTTTAACTGTGAATGTTTTAAGTTTCTGTATGCCAAAGCAGTTGGGAACTGTTGGCCTTTTGTGGAGAGTTCAGAGGTGATACAATTATCTCTTTGTGCTTGTGGGTAGCACTACCATGGAATGCAGCTGGAAATGTTGGGGTCCATGCAGTGCTCCAGAATTCCCTGCTGGGCAACACCAATGAAAGCCTGGCTGAACCAGAAATAACTTGGCAGCCCACATGTATTTCTGTGCCACATTTCAGTGTCTGGTTTTGTTTTGATGCAGCCTGATTTAAAATACCCAGGTAGCTCTTAGGTACTGTTGGAGAGGGACTTTCACACCATAAATGTGATTTGTTCAGTCTGCCAGGCAGGAATGAGGGCCAGTTTGTGTTTGTAGAGTGTGCAATATCTTGGATCTGCATGGAGAAGTAACATCTACAGCCTGAACTTCTCCAAATGCAGAGATTTTAGAAGCATGTATAAAACCACTTGCAGTCTTCTTTAATGTAAAATAACAGGAATATTTGTTCAAGGCCAGGTTGGATGGGGCTTGGAGCAACCTGGTCTAGAGAAAGGTTTCCCTGCCCATGGCAGGGGCTAGAACCACATGAGGTTTAAGGTCCTTTCCAACACAAGCCACTTGTATGATAAACCTACTATGCTGCACTCTGAGCCAGTTAAAACAATTCTAATTCAATTTTTGTGGAACTTCCTCAAGTCATTCTGATGTTCAGCACAAAATTGCTTTTCCCAGGCAATTACAGTTCTCTCTGCAGAAAATCTCAGCAGACATGTCACTGGCACTGGGAAATTACATTACTTGAATAAAGCTAATGGCTGGAAATTGTGTCAGGGACCAAATTAAGCAATGGAAAAGAAAGTCTCTGGTGTTGAATTAAAGGACAAAATATCTTCTTTCATTTACTATTTCCCTTGTAGAGCACAACCAAAGAAGAAGAAGAAAGTGGATGTGAAGAAGGAACAAGCACAGAAGGAGCGTATGAAGAAAAAGCTTAAAAAGTTGGAAAAAGCTCCCCCAGAACTGATTCCAATTGAGGATTTTATAACACCACTTAAATACTCAGAGAGCAACAGGTCAGTAGGTCTGTCTGTCACCATGGACCTGCTCTCACAGTAAATTTCTTTCTCTGCACAGCTGCAACATAGTGTCAGCCGTGGTACAAAACATTACCCACTTCCATCAGGACAAAAATGAGGAATGGAAATATTATTTGTTCTTGCTAAAAATAATGAACAGCGGTGCATTTCATGTTAGATTGACTGGAAGACCTCACAGACTGACTAAAGTATTAGTGAATTCAGTGTATTCTCTAGGTTTGGTGGGACCTTTTTGCCTGGTGGTGGGAGTTTTGGTTTTAGCATTTTGTTTTTCTTAGTTTGGTCTTTGGAGTCAGGCTCTTTCTTCATTACAGTGTTATCCTTCTCTTCATCAGGGTGCGAAGTCTTCCCGCTCTTTCTTCTGAAGAGTCTGAAAGAAGAGTTTTGCTTTTGAAGAAGTGGTGTTTGTTTAAGCAGAAACAAGATGAGGCAGAAAAGAAAGCAATTAAGGCCCTTGTAGAATCTCAGCAAGAGGCCCTGAAGGAACTGCGCCTGGAATCCGAGGAGCTGTTCGAGGCAGCAATCCGGAGGGACGAGGGGCTGTTCCCCTTCGAGAGGGCCGGGCCCAGTTACACCCCTCCCCTTCCTGGCTACGATCCCCCCGAAGGGAAGTGCGTCGACATCACCAGGGTGTACACGCAGTGAGGAGCTCCTGCTTCAGCTGCCACGAGGTGCTGAGCCCACCGAAGGAAGAGATTGGAGTAAAAATAAACAATTTTTCCTGCAGGTCACAACACTGCAAGATGGAACTGTAAAAAAATAAATCTCTGTGTTTTAATGACCAGCTAGGTAATAACTCACCTAGCAAAGCTACACAACCTTACATAGTGGCAAAGCCTTTTTTTTTTTTCCTTACGTTGCTATGTAACTGTTGTAACTAAGTTTCCACGGGTTTGCCCTAATACAAACCAGATCTCTCTCTACATTAGTTTAAACCTTTATTTTTTTATTAGTTCACCACCATTTGAGAGCAGTTCCACAGAGGGGCAGTTTCAGGGTGTGCAGCTCTCAGGTGAAAAGCTTTTCAACCACCACAATCCTGATTCTGGGAAATGTATTTTAAATGCCAGGGTTTGGGATTGTCCTGAGCTGGCAAGGAAAGTCCCACCCTGGTTTTTTTTTCCCCATCTGGCAGGCCTGGGGTGGGTACTTTGTTCCAAAGTGCTCAGTGCCAGCTGGTAGGGTAAGAGGCCCTCAGAGCTAGAGCATGTGTGCATTAATTTGGAAGGTGCCTGCTGAGATGAAATCCTCAAGTGTAAGACAGCTGTAAAAGACCACAATCAAATTAAGCACCTCAAATGTCCCTTTAAAAATACTCTGTGTTTAAATTTTCAGTATTTTTGAGTGAGTGCTAAAGTATTGCAGGGCAGAGCTACAGTGGTATAATTCCAAGATGATGTGGAAGGAAGAAAAAAAGCCAGCATAATTCTGAATTGTGTATTATTTTACTGACCAAACACAGAAAACAGTCATGTTAATTTGATTTGTCATGGTCAAGTGGTAGATACCAGTCAGGTGGTGGGCTCTTCCTGAGTTTCCACACTGGAGCGTATTTCTGTTTTTCCATAACTCGAGCTCTTTCACTCTTGCACAAAGCTTCCTGAAACACAGGAAAAATAATTTTACCGTAATAGTGTTGGATGGTTCAGTCATACAGAGCTGATTTCCTTCTGTGAATATTTGAGATAAAAGGAAAAAAAAAAGTCTATATCATGGGTAAGTAGAAGTGCTAAATGTTATCCAAGTACGCCAGAATACAAGTTTTTAACTAAGTCAGATTTATATTTTGCCTCTGGCTCCTAAGTTACGAAGGAAGCTCCCACTGTTGTAGAACCCTCCCCGCCAGAAGCTGTCCTGGCTGGCCGGAGGAAGGAGTTAGACTGTAGCCTGTGCTGGTGTCCTCCAGTGCCCGCGGGGCTGTAGCCAGGGACATTTCTGGACATCCCAGGAATGCCTTTTCCCTGTAACGTGGCGGCTTTTCCTATTAGGAAGGAAATGTCAGAGTAACAGAAATCAAGAGCTTTTACAGCTGAAAACTGAAAATACTCCCTGGATCCTTCACTGGATATTGAGACAATCCTACCCACTTCCGCTCCGAGCCGGCGCCTCTTTTCCAAACCCTCCCCAACCCCGCGGCTGCGGGGTTTCTGTCCCAGCAGTCCCGGCCTACAGAGGCCGGGCCGGCGCAGGAGCGGGGCCGGTACCTGCGCGGCGGCGGCGCGGTCCCTCTCCCAGGCGCGGCAGGCCTCGTAGTCCTCCCGCCAGCGGCCGCAATCCGGCAGCTCCCCGTGCGCGTAGTAGTGGTGGAAGGCGTGGCGCAGCCCGCGGCAATGCTTCCACTCCCCCCAGTAGTCCTCGCACGAGCGCGGCGGCTGCGGACGGACACGGCCCGGCTGAACTGAGTCCCGCCGCCCGCCCGATCCCGATCCCGGTCCCGATCCCGATCCCGGTCCCGATCCCGATCCCGGTCCCGGCCCCGGCCCCGCGCCCGCTCACCCGCCAGGAGCCGTCCGCGCTCGCCATGCTGCGCCGCCGCCAATGGCCGCCGCGCTTACAGCGGCACGCGCGGGCGCGGCCAATGGCGAGGGGCGGCACAGAGCGGCCCCGCGCCCGCAGCCAATGGCCGCGCGGCGCCCGGCACGTCACGGGCGCAGCCCGCGGTGGGAGCCCGCAGCCCCCGGCTCCGACCGAAAGCACCACACGGGCACGCAGCTGGGTACCAGGGCGTTTACTCGGGCTCTCGGGACACCGCGGGGATGCACCGGGTACGCTCGCCGGCACACGATACACTCGCACCGTTCCAAAGCGGCACCGGGCACCGCAGTCGGGTCTCTCCTCTCCCTACCCGTGCCAACAGATTGCTATACTACTTTATAGTATCTGAACTATTAAAAGGCATGTTATTAATTATAAATATAAAAAGCAGTTACAGGGGGTTTGCTTAGAATGATTAATAACCCAACACCTGAAGCTAAGCTCAAAGAGACTCCCTGCACTAAAATCCTAAACACCAAACTCACCCTTCATTTGCACCACGCTAAAAAGCTGATCTGAAATTGTGGCAAAATATATATAAAGTGAGGAAAATACCAAGCACAGAGCAACATGAGATCATCATCACTCAGGAGATGAGGGGAGGATGTAGTCTAAGAACCAGACCCTCAGTAAGGTACAGCTTGTTAGTTTTGCTTCTCGGGTTTATCACAGATCTGCATTCCCCTCTTTACAACACATACAAAAAGCTTCTTTCAAATTCCCAGAACTTAATTTTCAACTGAAAATTAAGACAGTCTGACAGCTCCAGCTCTAAACATGAAACCAAACCCCTATTAAGTGTTCCTGTGTTGCAAAAGGATCTCTCAACTGCATTTACTAAGATGCTGCAACTGTTATTTTATTTCCCCCTAACTAGCTGAAGGTACCACAGCTTAGGGCTTTCTTCCTTTTTTGCGCAGGGACTGGCCTTCTCCTGAAAAGGCAATAAACCGGCTTCCAGATTCATCCTGGAAAAAAGAGAGAGAGGAAAAAGGCTTTACCTCTTTGCTTACTGCTTGTGTGTGATGAAAACTGAACAATCATTAACAAGAATACTCCATAGAGCATTCACTGACTGTACACATTTCACATCCTTAACCTAGATAAACACCGCTTCCTGAAAATAAAACAGCAGCATTCTGGTGACCTTTCAGCCAACTGGCTTAACAAACTGACACCAGGCCAACCTTTTTCCATCAGTAACAAAGACATCACAGGTTGCTTCATGTAACTCAAACCATTCCAAACAACTACTTCTTTTTAATGGAAGCATGCTGTAAAAAAATCAAGGGGAAAGAGAGCGGGGCCACAAACTTGGATCTTAGTTCTAATGTTCTAATTCTGTGCAAAACCGAGGAGGAGTCAACTTTATTTACCTCTTCCACTTTCTTGACCAGTGGCCGTGAATTCCTAATAAATGTGATTCTACCGATCTTGAAGTCATAGTTGGGAATTCCTCTGGAAAAGAAGCATAAAAATATGATGAAATAAATTTTATACCTACCACTGAATTGAACACAGAGAGACCTATTCTGTGTCTGTCAGTGTAATACCAACACTGACTGCAGTTTTCCATTTCTAACTTAAATTCCAGAGTTAAACCACCGAATTATTTTCTGAAGGTAGGCACAGATTGCAGAAGTAAATAACCAAACACTGGAGTTGTTGTGGAAGCTTGGCCACAGGCATGTTTCCACTACCTGTGGATAAAAAGACTATTTATTTTCTAAAAGCAAACTCATGATGAAATTAGTTAGTTTATATTGCAGGAGCAAGGAGAAAAACTTAAAACTCTACTCAGACACTGATCCTTCACTTGAATGACACAGACATACCTTCGGATGTCTCCTGGCTTAATTGGTGAGGGACTGGGCTCCACACCTTTCTTCTTGCCATCCAATCTGTTCCCAGATCCAGAGAAAGCCTGTGGATACATAACGAGTTTTAATTTAACTCCTGGCATTTGAAAGCACACTGCACAAAGACATTATATTCTGCAAAACCTTACAGCAATTTTTATTTAGTTATTTATTTCAGCATGCTTCTTTCTGGTACATATAAGCTGATGAATCAGGGGTGTAGGGGTCTGTTTCAGCCTCCTATCTGCCCTTTGCAGAGAGCAAGTCATGCTGTTCCTGGCTGTGATCACACAAAACATTCACAGGCACTTGCCAGTCAAATAACAAGCACCTCTAAGAACAGGTACTAATATTTTGCAGTTGTTCAGAACTGCTTTCCCTCACCATTTTACAGCATTCAGAAACCAGCAGAAATAGGGGACTTACACGAAATCCTATGTCACTCACATACCCACTGTGGTCTGCTTCCACATCCTGTGAGGGAAAAAACGAGTTCATTTTGTTCCTGTTCTGACATGCACATGACATGAAAACAGTTCCAAGTATTTCTGATCAAACAAAACTTCAGAACAATCCCTTTCCCAAAGCAACAGTTGGTAAACAACAGTCTCCTAAGTAACACATGCAAAAGCTTCTGGTAAGTAAAATTTATCCCTAAGAAGTTGTTTACATAAAAAAAAAAAAAATAAATGTTGGCACTCACTGCTCCCCCCACAATCAGTGCTGACTTCTAGGGAATGCAGTTTGGAAGAACAAAAGCTTAACCTACTGTGGTCTCTTCATGTTGTGCACTTCTTTCTGGTTCTTTGTATCCCAAAGGAGCATCAAAATCCACCTATTTAGACAAAAAGCATGAAAAATCCCATGAATAATGTTTTTCTTTAAATGACAAGTTTTATACTACTATTCCTCAAAACTCCTTGAACTATTATCACTACATTTGGTCTAAAAAGAACTAAGGTTTGCTTGTTAAACATTTTAACTCAGAACTAAAAAAAGACCAAGCCTCCTAGGAATGAACCTTGGCACTTAATGGAAACAGAGCAGCAAACCAGCTCCACAATATCACTGGAACAGAAGTCAAGACAAGGCTATTAAATAAAACTCAGATAAAGCATGCTGAAACTAATCATTAAATTCTAGGTACTGCAGTCAGCTGATGATACATGAAGTGCTAATCAGGACCACAGATGGGGTTACAGAGGCACACGAGTACTCCCAAGAGAGTCATGTTCCCCATCCCATGGATTGCACCTTCCCTGCAGCATCAGCCAGGCTGGCTGTCAGAGCTATCACTGCACAAGTGCCCTCTCCTCTTGGGAGGACACACTGAGGGCAGACCTTCCCCAGCAGCTTTAACTTACGTTCATGTCACACTCTATGATGGACACAGCCTTATCTGGTTTGGTCTCCATCACCCGAAGCTCATAGATCTGAAACAGTCACAGACATTTTAAGATTACATTATGTGTAAGGAAAGTGTATCTGAACCTTTCCCTCCAGATAGCTTGAAGGAAACTGAAGAAAGTACTCTTTAGGTTGAGGACTAGATACTGCAGGGTCTCTACAGAGCTTAAAAGCAAGAGGTTTTAACTTAGAATTCAGAGAACCCATTACTGTACCTTGCTGCCTCTTACCATACTTTAATCAGCCTTTTTGAAAACAAATTCTGAATTCAGGATAAATTCTTTCCCTTGATTTGTAAAGCTTTCAACAGCACAAACATTTCTTTTCTTGTGAGTCCAAAAAAGTTTAAACAGCAGTTCAGAAAAAGACTTAGCTGACTCCTTTTTTCTACTTTTTTCCTCCAATAGAAAACCAACTGGGAAATCTGCCATGTGGGGCTACTTGTCCAAAACACTGCACAGCTCTGGGTTGATTGTTTTAGTATCAAGATCCAGCAACTGAACTTAGTCTATAACCCTCAACTCTCATTGTACCTTTTCATTGTAGTTGATGGCAATAACATCCCCAGTAGTTAGACAGGCAAAGTTTCTCAATGCATTTTCCAGTCTTTGGAGTATGTTAAGATGAAATATTTTTTTGCAATGAAGCATCAAAGCCTTAAAGTTACCATACTGTAGATCTCCCATCCTTACTTTCTCAAACATGATTTAAAAGTCATCAGTATTGCAGACAGGATTTAAGTAAATATTAAGATGTACAAGTTCTTCAAAGGGACTCTCAAAACTCGTTGAATTTTAAAGCAACACTTCTTTTTTAGACTACACTTTGTACCAACAGTTGACCACATCTCTGTATATCAGCTCTCTATCCCTTTTGTTTTCAGGAGCAGCAGTGGCCATGCATTACTGGAAGTGTATGAGCCACACCTGAAAAGCTAGCTCTGTTTGATCATTCCAATTTGGAAGAAAAATTATTTCCCCTTATCCCATAATTGAATAGGAAGGATACACAGCTTTGGGATTGGTGATGTCGAGAAAATCTGGACTCTGTGGCTGAAATTTTGAGTAAGTAGCAACTTGCAGATTCACACTCTCCACTTGCACCAGGCCTCCTTCTTCCAGCAGCAAATTCTGCATCATCTACAAGAATGGAAACAAACACACAAAGCCCTATCAATGTGTCTGATGTTTTCAAATATCTCCCCAGTGTTTATCAGTTCTTGTGTATATTCAATCTCAGGAAGAACAGTCAGGTGCATGTTAGAAGCAGTCTGCTTTGCTTACTTAAACTTCTGCAGAGGGAACCTGAGCCAGAGCTGAAGGCTCTTACAGAGACCAGCAGAGACAGGCACTGTCAGGAAACTTTCCACCTCTTTAATATTAAACTTGGCAACTTGCTAATCCTACTTTTCAGGTTCTGACAGTCCAGCATGAGGCAACTCACCCAGTGTGGAAGGTAACAGATGCCCTCATCAGCCACAAACTCCAGCACTCCACAGTGTGTCATTCGGTCTGAGTTTTTGTTGGTCAGCTTGAAGAGCATGGGGTAAGTGATATTAAGGCGGCCTGGTGAGAAAGGAGAAAAAAATTTTCTTTGTTAAAAGCCCCTAGAACACTTCTGAAGCTTTCAGAGCTCAAACAGCACCAAGAGAATGGGCCAGACTATGGGAGAGGATTCCCTTCACACCATTATTCCAACTGCTCAAAACTACAGAGAAAGCAGATACACAAATACAGTGTTGGCATCACACCCAGAACTTCAAATGGCAGGGAGCCCAGCACCCCAGATGTCTGTACCTGAAGGCAGATGAGTCCCATTAATTCTGACAGAAAAAAACCCCTTCAAAATACATTTTTTAAATTAACTACTCTCACAGTGTCTATTCAAGACTTAAATAGGTAACTAAAATACTGTGGTATTTGCCTACACATTTGCTCTTATTTCTAATTTTGTTATTCCAGAATAAAGTATCCACTTACTGAGTTGATCCAAAGCTGATGGTGGCATAATTACTGCAGAAATGAATAAGAATGTAAAATTAGGAAAAGTACACCTGTATGAGACTGCATAATACACAATTTTATCCTTCCTTTCTCTAAAATCTCTTTTTTAAAAAGGGCAGATTCTAAAATCTGCATATTCGTTTTTAGACAGAGACTTCAGTAGAATCAGTCATGACAAATATCCCTGCCATATGGAGATTTCAGAATTATAATCAGGGAAAAATAAAAGAGAAGACAAGGTTTTACAATACTATTCCTAAAGAAAAAAAATCCCAAATCTATTTGTATTTTTTTGCTGCTCTTCAATCAATACCAACTCAAAACAACATAGCATTAGTCTGAAAGCCTGAAAATAAAGTTGGCCAATCTATTACTTTCTTTAAACAAATTAAATGAAGTAGAACACGGTGAGGGGAGAAACTCCTTAATCATAAACTTCCACGGCTCACACTAGATACAAGATTGTAACAAGAAACTTTATAGAAGACTGTCTCCTTCTAGTGCTCATAAGCCCCGACTCACCCGGTAAACATTTTTAATTACCGAGTAATGCAATGGAAGATGGCCCCTCCTCCTTCCTCAAGGCCCCACCCAGGGTGCTCAACACTGTCACCGTGTTTTCAATGCTCCTGCTGTCTTGGCCAAAAGCTGCATTACTTGACACTATTCACAAACACTCTTCCAACAGGTTTATTAGTCAAAATAAAACATGCACATACTCTTCCCGCCTTTCTCCACATCTGACCTGTCATTAGGTCCGGCAAGCATGGATACCGAGAAGCAGCGGTACTGGGTTGAAAAACGGTTCTGGAACACCCGGGGGATGGGGTGGTCAAACATATTAAAAGAGAACTAGAAGGGGGAAAACAACACACAGAGAAGAACGCAATTATCAGTATCTACAGCACACCAAGTGTCACGGCACCCACTGAGGGCTCCTGAAGTGTCGCCGCCGTGACGCGGCCCCTCCCCGGCCGCCCCCCGGTCTCACCATGGCGGCAGCGGCGGCGGCGGGCGCTCCCTCGGGGCCGCCGGGCCGGGCCGGGCCAGGGCCGCTCGTTCGCCTCACGGGCTGTGCCGGGCCCCACCCACGGCCCCGCCCCTCCCGGCGTGCCACGCGGCGCAGGCCGCTCGGGCGGCCATTGCAGGTGAGGGCGGAACGCTGCCTTCGCGCCCTCCGAGGCTGCCATCGCCGAGAGCTCCTTCTGTTCGCTCGGCTTCTCTTCGATCACCGGGTGTCGATGCAGCCATGCTGCTCCTTCCCCGGGCTCACTTCAGTGGCAAAGCAAACCACTCGCCCGCAGAAAAGATGTCGGAAGCGGCGACAAGCCGTGGCAGGGCGCTTCCGGCAGAGGCCCTCTCGCGATTGGCCAGCAGCGCGCATCGTCACCGCCTTCTCCGCATCCCATTGGCGAGGCCCCGGAAAGGATTGGGCGGCTCTCCCAGCCGAGGTGGGGCGGGCGCGTTCCTATTGGCCAGCGCTCCGTGAGGCGCGGGCCAATGGGGCACGGCGCTGCTTTGGCGCCCAGTTTGAGCCGGGGCGGGCTGCGGCTGCCGCCCGTTCCCGCCGCGCGCTCCCGTTCCCGCCATGTTCGTCTCCGACTGCCGCCGGGAGTTCTACGACCTGATCGTCTCCCAGGTGCGGGCAGCGGGCCGTGACCGGGGCGGGGTGGTGTTCCGAGCGCCCTGGCATTCCGAGAGCCCCGGCGGGGGACGGAGCGGCCTCCCCCAGGGCTCTCTCCCCTCACGGCTCTCCGCTCTGTAGGCTGCCGCGGTTCCCGCCGCCTCCCGGCGCAGGGTTGGTGCGGGCCGTCCCCGCTCTGCTGGTGGCGGCTGAGGCGCTCCGTGCTCTGGGGCGGCGGTGCCCTCGCTCCGGGGGCTGCGGCGCGGGGCTCGGCGGCGGAGAGCATCGGGCGGGTGGCCGCGCTGAGGGCTGCGGGTCCGGTCGTAAAAATCCCTTTCCCGGTTATTTTTCTCCTTCCCTACTCATGGATCCCGTGACAAAGCAGCGTTAGCGCGGTGAGATTTCGCCAGCGATTTCGTTTATGGTTCACCTTCCGCAAAAGACTTTTTGTGTGTTCTGCATCTCATGCTTAACCATGACATCTCTCAACTATTTTCTATTTTTAAAATATCTTTCTAACCGTTTTGATATTATTTACCCAGACACTAGATACTGTTTTCTGTTATCTTTAATGCTTTTCTCGCAGTCTCTCTTATAGCAAATCTGTCTGCTACTTTTATTTTCAACTCAGGGTTTGCTTAACTCCGTTCACTGTCGATGTGTATGGTAAGGTGGTGAAGTTTTGTTACACAGTCTTTTGGCATTTCTACCAATGAAATGATATTATGGACTGTGCAAATGAAAGTATCTTAATTTCTCCCGCTGTGAGCAAAATCTCAAAGCACCCTTCCCCCAAACCAAAAACAACACTCTCACAATACAAAAATCAAACCAACCAACCCCTTCACCCTCCAAAAAACCCGAGCAGCCAACCTTGATTTAGGTGAAAGAATTTCTTTCCTGAGTTGCCTTGCTCTTGCTTTTGCTACAGATTTTCTTTAGTCAAAACTGTTGCAGATTTGTGCTGAAAACAAAGGCCATTCTAAACACAATGGAAATAATTGTAGGGCTTGACTAGGTGTGAAACTTCAAAAGTATGTGAGGTTCAGAGGAGTCTGAGTAATCCCTAAAGGAGCTGACATATTTCGGGTGTGTGGAATTGCTTGTTTTTAATATTGATGGGTAGCCAAACTGGTTATTTTTTGTTGCAGTGTCCATTCAGAAGCAATCCTGTTTTATGCTTACAATGATGTTTATCTGAAATTCTGGTGTCACAGTGCTCTATGTATTTCATGTGCTCTATTTCATGTATATTTCTATGCACACTCTATTTGACCCCTATATTAATGCTATTATTTTGTTATTTTTACAGCGTGTTCTTCTTCTTGTTGCTTCAGATGTTGATGCATTGTGTGCTTGTAAAATACTCCAAGTAAGTCTTGGTTCATTATCACTGCTGACTGACAGTACAAGAAAATATCTATGCTCTGGGATCCTATGGATGGGTGTGAACTGGGGAACAGGGGAGAAGGTTTCATCTGCTTTTGTAACATTTGTTTCCATGAATTATGGCACTGAAAACTGAGTCCTAGTCTCAGAGATCATGTAGATTTGTCATTTGGGATGTTTTTATTTTAAGGATCTGTATGGAATAGGATCATAGCCTGGTGTAGCATTGCAGGGGAGGCTGTTTCCCCTCCCCTTTGCTAACAGCTGTTGCTTTCTTGCAGGCTTTGTTTCAGTGTGACCATGTGCAATACACACTCGTGCCTGTGGCTGGGTGGCAAGAACTTGAAACTGCCTTTCTGGAGCATAAAGATCAGGTGAAAAAACTCTGGAAAATTTTTAAGCAATAGCTCATCTCTTGCAAAGATAAACTTTTTCCCTCTCCCAACTTAAAATGTCAACACTGAAGCTCGTTATTATTAGTGGTTACTTCAAACCTGTGGTTACATTTTAAAATACCAGTAATAAACTTGTCCAGTTTTAAAGGTCATCTTCAGCAACTGTGCTATAATGTTGATAGAATCAAATGAAGTTTGCACACATTTTAAGATACAAAGGTGCTGGTATTGGATGTCCAACATCCCTGAATTGTGTGTTTTGCCTTAAAAAATTTTTTTGCCTTCCTTACAGACATCAAATATCATAAAGTAAACACAACTTTTGGCAGTGATGAGTGCTTTGGAGGTTTTGTAAACATGTTTTCAGGTTGTGTTTCCTTGCAATTTAATTAACAAGCTGCTTTTTTTTTTTTTCTGCTTTTGTTTGCAGTTCAAATACTTTGTTCTTATTAATTGTGGTGCTAATGTTGACCTCCTGGAAGTCTTGCAGCCTGAAGAAGACACTCTATTTTTTGTGTGTGACAGTCACAGACCGATCAATGTGGTGAATGTTTACAATGACACACAGGTAAAAGCTTTTCTTTCATAAAAAACCTCACCACAGTGTGGTGGTGAGCAGTGGAGTGCTTTCCTGTGTTTGCAAAACATAAACTTGTAGGTCAGAAAGCAGCATTAGTAAATATTTGCAGTAGTAATGTACATGACCTGAAAAAATCCTTTTCCCAGTAGTAAAATCTCTCATCTTAGTGATGTGATAGTTTTCAGTAGTAAGCACCTGTTAATCTTCTTGCTATAAATCAAGCTGCCATAAATCAGAGGATAAACATCCTCCAGAATGTAACATGTATTATCTCTCAGTGTCTAGCAGCACCTAGAACTTAAAGTATTAAGCACAAATTATTTTATTTTAGCAAGCATTAAAATGATAATTCTTTCAGTAATGCTGTAACAAAGAAATATGGATTTTTATTCTTATTTTCTATAAATCATTATGGTATTTGTATTAAAAACCAATGTTTTGTTATGCCAGGAATTAATACAACCTAAATGAATTTTTAGTTTCTTTTACTAAGTGTGCATTTTGCTCACTGAATAAGATGCTTACTCTAAAAGAGTTTTCTCCTTGCTAGATTAAGCTGTTAGTCAAGCAAGATGATGACCTCGATGTTCCTGCTTACGATGACATCTTCAGAGATGAGGAGGATGAAGAAGAGGACTCAGAGAATGAAAGTGAAGGCTCAGAACCCTCAGAGAAGCGCAGGCGTTTTGAAGAGGTTTGTTTCACTGCTGGGTAGTGAAAGGAAGGAAAATGACACTGCTGTTACATATATTTTACATCAGAACAATATTTGAGTTTAAAAATTTTGTTCCATTAGATCACAAATCCAAGTGCAAGATTTAAAAATAATCTACTACAACAGGTTGTTTCACATAACAAAATATTTATCTGATCTACACAGAAATATTTTCTCCAAATAAAAAAAAATAAAAACTGTTTTGAGCTTACCTATGCATAATTCTTTGTACAGTCATTAACTGGAGAGATCTATCTCCTAATATGTGCTGTGGGCTTGGCAGTCTACCACTAGAACTTATTATTAACTCCTTTTACCAAAAAAGTGTTTGAGAAGATACAAGCTCACAAATAGTTTAGCAATGTATTTTCTTTGTGCTTGTAGCAGTAAAAGAACAAAAGAATATTAAGTGTATATGTGAAATTAAATATGCCATGTTACTTGTAGCATATTTTCTATTTATATTATAGAAGCAAGCAAAGGCATGAGACCAGCAACATTAAGGGACAATATAAAGACATCCTTAGATTTAATATATATTTCATGTTATCTTTGTTATCCTCCTATTAGCATTGTGCATTTTTTTTCCTAATGATATAAAAAGGGCACTGTCTTAGCCAAGGAAGATACCCAATCCAAAGGAAAATTACAACTACACAAAAGCTGCTCTCAGATCTGTTAAATATTTCACAAAGGTCTTATGTGTGTTCCTTGGAAATATTTTTGATAATACTTTTCTCCTTAGATGTTGTTAAAGGCAATTTTTTTAAAAGAAAAAATATTTTAAATGAAAATTTTAATTACATCTTTTAATTAAGGTTTCATAATTGAAGTATTGAGATGCTAATTTATTAGAATGTTTTTTCTAGCTTTTTAACATCCTGGAAATTGATTCACAGGAGGTAATAGAGAGGACGATGAAAAGGCGACAAAGGCGAGAATGGGAAGCCCGCAGGTGTGTAAATGGGTTTTTCTTATGTTGCTTCTCTCTTTTTCTTTCATTCTTTGATTAAAGTTGTGTTCAGAATACAAACACAAGATACCAAGCTGTAATTTGCAAGATGCTTTAGTTATAATTTTGTTTAGAAAGTTGAGAGAGATATTTAGTATATAAAAAAAAATGTTTGAATGGAGGAAATTGTAAATAGTAATTTAAAATTTGAGTACCAATAGGTGCATTGGCTCACTTCAAATAGCTGTAATAATCTTAGCTTGTCTATCTTGGAGTGAAATTTGTCCTTTTGTTTTCTACTTTTGCAATCCCACTGTAGTCAATAGGAATGAGCAGGAACAAATCAGATAAAATGGGATTTGAGGAATAGTGATGTAAAAAATTTTTGCTTTAGGAGTGCATTTCCATGTTGTTACCAAAGTCTAATTGCCTTGCACATAAGCATTTTCTAGCCCAAGTTTAATATTTTTAATTGCTAAAACAAAATTTAAATATTAATCACCATTTCTGGCTTATATTTTTAATTGGCTCCAATGACCAGTTCACCACTTAGTTAAATATGGGTTTTTCTCCCCATTTTAGACGAGAAATTCTTTTTGATTATGAGCAATATGAATACCATGGGACCTCAGTAAGTATAAACTCTGTTTGCCATAAAACTTCAAGGGGACAGTATAAAGGTGATTGGACAATATCCAATGTTATAATTATCTATTACAATTATATAATTATCTAATAATACTATTCAATTGGATATTATTGCATCTCACTATTTTTGTACCTTATTTTTATATGTATAAACTGCATCATATATATACAAGTAGTTTAAATTAGTTTAAGGTTTTATCTTTTTTTTTAGATATTTGCAAGATTATCTATCTATTTACAAAATACTGTCACAAAAAGACTTGAGCATGTAGGGAGGTTGTTTGTCTTTCAAAGTGTCAGGATATCCCAAACATAGCACTTAACTGTTCTTTCTGTCATTTGGCCTCTCTGGTAATTTATATTTTATTAAGTGTTTACTTTATATATAATGCAGGTTTACAGAGCTCTCTAGAATATTTTTCCTTCTACTTAATATCTTAGGAAGGAGCTGGCAGATTGTCAGACTCCAGGGTGGTTTCTAGGGCTTTAGTAATGTGTGCTGGTACTTGGCAAATTGAACTGTTCTATTTGTTTACTGAACTGTGTCTTGTGCTCATTTGTGTTTTTGCTTCTCCCTCTTGTAGTCTGCAATGGTGATGTTTGATCTGGCATGGATAATGTCTAAGGACTTGAATGACATGCTGTGGTAGGTTTCATCACCATTTTTTGTTGAGATTTGAAGCTTAAACTTGTCACAAAGACAGGCAAGATTTCCCAAAATTATTTGGTTTCACTATGAGATTCCAGGGTTTTTTGGAAGTGGATGCTTGTCTTCAACTAGGGGGTGTATCTATGTAAATTAATGAAAAGCAATGACAGATTTTGTATGGAAAAAGGGAGAATGGTGCTATACGTGTATGTGTGCAAAAGAAGGAATAATGGTGGATAAATTTGTTATTGACTTCTCTGTACTGCTGGCAAACAATGTTTCTGATTTGTTCTCTTACATACTTATACACTCTGTTGGAATATTTGTTGGTTTAACCTTTTTTTTTCTATTTCTTTTTTTCCAAAAAAATTTAGGTGGGCTATTGTTGGCCTAACAGATCAATGGGTCCAAGATAAAATCACTCAGTAAGAATTTTTTTTTTAATTTATATTTTTATTATTATTCTTTCTTATTTATTTGTATTTTAAAATTTTATTTTTGGGAGTAGCTAGCAGCAATTAGTAGAGGTCAGGAAACATAAGGGCATTATTATAACAGATATAAGTAATTAACAGTGATATTAAATATATTAATGCTTGAATGTGATCTTGCCTTCCAAGAATAGGAGTATATATCTTTAAAACATTTCTTTTTTTTTATTTAGGATTTTTAAGCTAACTTTGTTTTTCACAAAATTATAAATCAATCACTTCTGATCTGTGAGGAAATAGTGTTTAATGGTAGTTTACCTAAGCATGAACTTAATACAGTTTTACTAAAGGAGGAAACTTATGTATGTTCTGTAGGTTCCTTTACAGTTTTAGTTAACAAGTTTCAGATTTTTTTCTTTCTTGTTATTTCCTACTAGATACGATCAGAATTCTAATATTACATGTGTAGACTTTAATTCTGGTGTTATGTATTATTTTTACTAATACATGGACATTTTCAAAGAGATAAATGTAATAAGTAACTGATTTCATTAGTCAGTCTACTGTTTGTTTTTTGGTTTTTTTGTTTTAATTGCCTGGGTAAAAAGACATATATTGAATACACATTATTTAACAAATTGGGAGCGTTTAAAAATATATCTACAGTTTTCATGCTGCTGACTTTAAGAAACATTTTTATTTTCTTGTAATCAAAACCAAAAACTGCCAGGCAGAAAGTGAAGTGCCAACCTTGTTTTTGTCTCAGAATGAAGTACGTGACTGACATTGGAATCCTGCAGCGCCACGTGTCTCGCCACAACCACCGCAACGAGGACGAGGAGAATTCTCTGTCCATTGACTGCATGAGAATTGCATTTGAATATGAGTATCCTTAAAGAAGGGCTGGGATAAAGCACACTTACCTCTCTGGTGAACCCCTTTATTCCCTTTTAATCTAAGGAAAAAAAAATCCCAGCAGCATCTCTGCTGAGAATGGAAATAAAATAAAGGGAAACCCAAACATTCTGTGCATGAATCCCTCTTTCAGCAGCTCGTGGGGCTTCAGTTCAGCCTTACCTTTCAGAGCTGGTTACAAGCCAACATTGCTGCTCTTGTGGTGCATCACCTGAAATGCTCACTGCATTTTATGCAGCACAGACATGCAATGTGTAAGGGCAGCTGAATCCTTTCCTACCTGTGGAGTTTGTAGGGGCACAGGATATTTGTGTTTGCTATTATTCTCCCTAACTCCTGCTCAGCCTGCGCCTGGCACTGTACCAGCACTGGTCTCTCTATGAAAGTCTCTGTAACACCTCCTACACCTCTGCCAGCCTCAAGCTTTGGTCTGTACAAGGGCAGAAGAGGCTCCAGGAATTTTTGGCTGACATGGGGTGAGTTATAAAAATCTGGATCAGTTTTTCCAATAACTTACAGGAAAATATTCAGAATATAGCTTGCAAGTACTCAAGCTGTCAGTTTTTAAATATGATTGTGGGGCTCTGAGTAGGTGGCAGTGTCTCTGAGTTACACAGCTTGTGTATTGGTTTACAAGGAACACTTGCTGTATGCCTCAATGGAATGGCAGCTCAGTAAAGTAACCTCTGCTTCCTTGCATCCACTTTCCAATGACTGGAAAAATAATTCATGCAAGTTTAGTCAGACTTAACCTTGTTAAATTATCTAATATTTTAAAAGTCCTATGAGAAAAAGGCAGAATTCTTGATTCTTCTGGTGTACCTGTCAATTAATCTTTTCCTTCTGTTCTTAGTTTGCCCTTGAAGCAAGTGAAACAGAAGTTTAATTCCATGGACATGTCTTTAAAAGAAAATCTTCGGGAGATGATTGAAGAATCTGCAAACAAATTTGGGTAAATTGTTTTAAATAAAAGGGTTTTCTTTGAAAATACTTTTTAAATAAGTTCAAATATTTTTGTATGAAGAAGATATAATATGTTGTTTTTAAAAATATTATTCTTAGATTGACAAAGTAATACTAGATATGTTGCAAATGTTAAGATAAGGTTTCTCTTCATGTTCTTAAGATTAACATGCTTAGAAGACAACTGGTCAATGTTGATAATGTTAATAAACTTTCCTGGGTTTATTTCATTTTGCAGAATGAAAGATTTACGAGTTCAGACTTTCAGCATTCACTTTGGCTTTAAGAACAAGTTCTCAGCAAGTGACATAGTTTATGCAACAACTTCTCTCATGGAGAACATAGAGAAAGAAGGGCCTGAAACAACTAATTTCATTAAGGCTTTGGACAGTCTCTCCAGGTACTGAAAACATGCCTCTGCAGTATTTTGCATTTTTATTTAGGGAAATGTATTTGGATTATGGAACTAAAATTGTTGCTTCATAAGCTATTGAAAATAGCTTATGTGAATAGTGTTTAGATACAATTTTTATATGAAAAGCTTTATTTTACTAAGGAAGTATCTATTTTTATTCTTTTTGTTGCAGGGGTAACCTGGACAAGCTGCACCAAGGACTGGACCTAGCCAAGAAGCAGTTGCGTGCCATTCAGCAGACAGTGGCCAGCTGTATTTGCACCAACCTTGTCATTTCTCAGGGACCATTTCTCTACTGCTCCCTCATGGAGGTCAGATTTGGGTTTAGGTTCTTATTTGACTCTCCTTTTTGACTGTATCATCCCTGAATAACAGTTTCCCTGCATGCTTGGCACAGCAAGAATTACTCTGTTAGAAAGAAGCTGTTACTGTGCTGTCCTGTGATGGGTCAATATTGAATTGCTCTGAACTTCCCAAAGGCACAATTAGCCTTCACAAAGGGGAGAGGGCTTTGCTGCAAAGCTGGGTGAACACAACTTCCTGTATTGTAATGGTTCTTGTTAGTGTTTTTTGAGCCACACAAAGCTTCTAGGCTTGTCAGTAGATAATAAAAGTGAGTAAGTGTAAGAATCATCTTGGGTTGTAATTGAAATAATTCTTCTTTTCCTAGGGCACACCAGATGTGAAGCTGTTTTCCAAACCTGTGTCTCTATGTCTGCTTAGTAAATACTTACTGAAATCATTTGTTTGCTCTGTAAGTAAATCAAAAGCATTTTACTCACAAACTTCTGGCTGGTGTAGTACTGGCTGTTCTGTCAGATATTTGCAGTTGATTGTTATAGGAAACTATTAATATGTTTTGTGGATTGGATGATTTTAGCATATTGGTGAATGTTCTTCTAGGGAAGATACCTATTTGGAGACTTCATAGCATTGAGTTTTCATTACTAAGATAATTGCAATATAAACATTTGTGTAATTTTGTAAGTTTGGAGGGAGTAAATCACTAAAATTTCTATTAGTCCTTTAAATGACTTTTACTGTAAGGAACGAGTAAGTTTAGAGATCCTGTAAAGAAATCACCTTCTGTTGAACTACAGAATATCTGTATCCTTAGGTGGCTGTTTGTAATGCAATCTCACATGGAAAACTGATATTAATTTGCCTCCTGAGCCTTGTGTTACAAAGAAGCTTTCTGACTTCCAGACGAAAAACAAGCGTTGCAAGCTGCTCCCCCTGGTCATGGCTGCACCCATGGATGTTGAGCAGGGAACTGTGATCATGGTGGGGATTCCTCCAGAGATAGAAAGCTCAGACAAGAAGAAGTAAGCAAAGCGTTTACAAGTTCTAAACCTGTCTCTGAAGCAGATATATCCTTCCTGTACCTATTTAGCACTGATTATGTTGAATTGTAGCCTTCTCCAAAACTCACCTTCTGCATACAGTGTGCATGAGGTTCTTTGAGAGAGGATACAGATCTTCAAGACCTTCCTTGTAAGGTTTTTTCTTTTCCTTCCTTCTTAAAAGAGGGAAACAGCTCACTATATGGCCCATGACTTCATTTCTCAAAGCCTCCAATGTAAAGATTTTTGCACATGAATAAGTGAGGTGTGCGTTGAATACACGGCACCTGTAAAAACATCTGGAAGCCATTTCCACCTCTCAGCCAGGAAAAAGTTCCTTGCTTCTACCTTAGTAAACATCCTTTCCCGTGACACTCATTCGTATTTCTGCTCCTGCCTCAGCTTTTTTGGAAGAGCCTTCGAGAAGGCTGCGGAGAGCACCAACTCCCGGACGCTGCACAACCACTTCGAGATGTCGAGTGAGTAGCGGGGCCCGCAGGGGGCGGTGCGAGCACAACCCGCGGCGCGGCTCTGCCCGCGCTGCCAGCGCAGCTCCCGCTGCAGAAACACAAACACCCGGCTGAGGTTTCTGGGACAAGTCAGCATTTTGCATGCACTAATGGTTTGCACATGTGCACTTCTCTTTACAGTCCATGATGTTATGGGTGAAGACTTTAAATTTAGTGGCCAAACCAAGCATGGCATTGATGAGATACTTAGGCAGTGAAATCAGCCTGTCTTACACATGCTCAAAAAAGAGACAGGCTTTTTAAACAATATCTATTTATCTGTGCATGTTGAACATACACAAAAATATTCTTAGCTTCAAGTACCTGCTCTAGTTTGGAGTGAGCACCTACAAATTAGTTTGCTTATATTTAGGGCACAAAATAAAAAATATCCTTTGCATCTTTTCCAAGTAGCTTCTCCTTCTTAAAGGTGAGTAACAATATAAATTGGCATACACAAGCTTATTGTTCTTCAAGTGTGACATCTGGTATATCTTTCAATTATTTGCATCCTGTAATAATCTGTTTCGTATTTTAGTAATTGAACTGAAAGCAGAAGATCGGAGCAAATTCCTGGATGCACTCATTTCTCTCTTGTCTTAAAGGTAAGACACTATAAGGATTTATTTAAAAATTATTAGAAATCAAATAACCTGCTACTATCTGTAAAATATTTTTTAAAAGTGTGGCAACCTTTAGTGAAAATATAAATGGAAGCTAAGAGTTTCTTACAAAGAGAATTGTTTTCCTTTGGAGGAGGAGGCAGCAGACAACGTAGAAGCAAAATTTTTTCCTCCCTAAGAGATTTATTTAAGTTTCATCATCCATGAGGGTCTCGTTCATTGTTCTTAACTTTGTAGCTTTTTAACCTAGGGTGGAAAAGGAGCCTCTGTTTGTGTTGTGAGAGAAATGCAATATTAACTAATTGTAGCTGTTACTGTTACTGACATTTAATTCTGATGGCTTGAGTTTGAGCTCAGGATGGAATTTTGGCCACTGAAGTGCCATTGGCTTTGATGTTAATGCAGAATTTGCATTTTTCTTTCCCAGTGTTAGAGTTGTAGCCTAGGTTGGTGTGTAGTTTTTACTTGGAACAGAGATGAGGATATAAGACTTTATTTGTAATCGTGACAAGTAGCTCCACACTAGTCCAGAGCTGCTTGTTAGACAGCAGAGGCATGCATGGCTCACAGGATTTCTGCATCCCTTTGTTTCTTTCCTTACACTTTGACTACTGACTGTTTTGTCTTCTGCTCTTGTTATGCAGTGGTGCCTTTTGGCTCCTTGTGCTGGAAGCTGAGGATGAGACCCTCTGAAATTATTTTGGCTGCTCCAAAGTTCATGGTGCTGCAGTTGTGGTGTATCTTAGGTATCTGTACAGGCCTGGACTGATGTTTTTATGCCTTTTGGGAGGTCAAAAGGATTTTGATCTCAGCACAGAGATATTGAACTCTCCTTTTTCCAAACATCCCACCCTGGTAATGGCAAAAGCTGTCACTGGTATTTGTACATTGGATTTTTATATATCAAGCCTGATTTTATTAATAGACATGTTCTTGTAATGTTGAGTTGTTGACTGATAACAAAGAATAGGGTTTGAAGTTCCATATTTATATTACTATTCAAATGTGCTTTTAAAATTGTCTTTAATGCTTTTTAATTTTTTACTCAAACTATTTGAAACTCCTTGAAGTTCTAGAATGTTGAAAACGTATGTTAGTATCATCAGATTGAAGTCTTGTAGTTTAATTGAAAGACTTGTTTTGTGAGAGGAGTTTTTAGGACTTTAGGGTTTTTAAAATCCAAATACTGAGTAACTGCCAAATACCAAATGAAAAATCCAGGGAATGCCAGTGTCAATAAAGCCTTTTTAGTCATGCATTGTGATACTGTATTGTCACTTGCAGCTTAACACTGGGAATAAATTTCCTGGAAGGAGGCTGAAGTACTATGCTGATTCTGTGTAGACTGTAGCACAATAAATACTGACAGAATAGCTTCTCCTGTTCCATAGCAGATCCCATTTCATTTTACTTTTGGTCATATGAAGTGGCTTGTTGGCCTTACCCTGCTGTGCATTGGTGGCTGTGTATATGTGTGCATGTGGAATGCTCTTCTACTTGAAGTGTTTGCTTGAATTCACTGTGACTTCAATGTTTTCATGTATTATAATGAATACATAGAGGTTATGTATAGTTACATCATTCTTTGTACATATTTTAATACAGATTAATTTAATATTAAATGTGATTTAAATGTAGCCACCAGAAATCTAATTAAACTATTTTTATTCAAAAAAAGGTTGGTTGGGTTTTTAAAATTTTTTTTATATGTTGTCATCTTATCTGAATAAAAAATCCTTGTGCCAAGCTGGGATGGCCAAAAAATTTTGCTTTCTTAGATAAAGCAATGCTGCCTTTTGGTTTTCCATTCTTACCTAGGTACTATTGGCAATAAATTACATTCCCCCTTACCAGCACATTTTGGGTTTTACACAGCATACAGAAACTTTATCACTTTTCTAAAGTGCCTTGCTGGGGTTTAGGTGTCTGGAAATGGAAACACAAGTTTTTGCTGTCCCTTGAACAAGTAGTGCCAGGCTAATTAATACATAAAAGGTAGGAGTGTTTAGTGACACTTCTAAATATTTTCACTGTATCTCTCAGTTGCAAACTGCTGAGTGAGTTAAGATAAATGTAGGAAATCCATTTATTTATCAGAAAAGAATCACTGCCATTTCCACAGCATTCAATGGCTAACTAGTTCAGCCCTATCACATATTTAAGACTTCTTTTACTAGGTGACTGTCATGTTTTGAAAAATGGACACATTTTCAGGCACAATACTCTTTAGCTTCAGCATGTTGTGTCATATTGGGAGGATGGGGGGTGGGAGCTAGGTCTTTTTTGCTGGGATGTGTTGGCAATTGCTTTACTGTCAGATTCTTCGACCAAACGTGTGTAACACAAAACATAAACTTTCCTTGTCCTTCCTTTATTGTTTTTGGTTGGTTTGTTGGTTAGTTTTTGCTGAGTTTTAAGGTTCAATTTTTCCCAAGACCTGCTGGAAGTGCCAAGAATGCTTTTGCAAGTTTTAGAATTGATCAGCTGTTGAACTGATTCCCAGGTCATCCAAATGTGGCCACAAATCAGTCAGGAGTGTGGGGTGCTGTGTAAAAAGAAAGTCATTAAATCTGTATGGACTCCTGAAGAAGTCTCTGCCAACACATAAAAATTTTGCATGTTAGCATTTTCCAATGTGGGCGATAGAATCCAATGTTCCTTATGTAGTTTATTCTATAGAATTTCCAGATTAATATGTTAATACTAGCTGGAGAATAATTGTCTGAGGAAATTGTGGAGCAGTTTCATTCAGCAGCAGTAATTGGTGGTTTGAGTGGCCCGTTGAAATTTGTGTAAGTTGGGTAAAATGGTCACTTGACATCTCTGCTTGAAGAGATACTGAAGAGATAATTTATGTTTTTGATTTACTATCCCACACAGAACTTGTGGCTCTAATGAGTAATTTTTAAATAAATAGATCACTGAGACATCAATTTAGCCTCTTAAATGTAGTCATATTCCACCTAGCCATGTCTGAATGCCAATAGAAACATTCCCTAAGGATTACATTGAAGCTGCAGTAACTCTTCCTCTGTGTTTTCTTGCTGTAACAGTGCCTCCTAATCAGTTCTTTAAATATTTCTGCTGCTGCTAATCTGAGAACAATAGCAGTGTGAAACAAATCCTTTAAAATGTTTTGGTTTTTCTTAACAAAATAAAATTATGAAAATCCTTAAATACCAAAGTACTGAAGCAGCTGAACAAGCTGATTTATACCATTCCTGCTCAGTGATTTATGGCTGTTTTCTTTATGGGGAGATAAATTTAAACATAATTGAAATTGCTCAGTAAGGACCTGATTTGGTTGGAGTTGAAGTGAATCCCCTTCCACAAAAGAGTTGTGGTGACTTAACAGACTTGTACTTACTAATGTCAAGGCTGTATAATGGGTGATAATTAATTCTTACCTCTTTTTCTATTTCTCTTTAGGGGAAAAAAAGAAAATTAAGGAATGTTACAACTTCCTTGTATGAAATAGCACCCTGACTGTGCCAGTTTGATTGTGGCAATAACAGCCACAGGGGGAGGCCAGTGGGCTTTGGTCTGTTCTTGGCCTCTCTAATGCCAGAAGCAGGTGCTGGGGAAGGGTAGAGAAACAAAGCAATTGCATTTGATGCTTCCTTCCAGACACAAACAATTGCTGTCCCAGTCCTTGTGCTCAAGGCCATCCTGAGCCAGGTGCTGTTTCTGTGTATTTGGTCACTGTCAGGCATTATCTGGGAATGTGGGTTCCCTTCCTCCCATATCCTTGCAAAACTGTAGCCTGTGCAGCATTTTGTGCTGAGTAGATCTGCAGCCTAGCTAGATATTGTATGAAAAACTACAACTCTATGGAGCATTGTAATAGTGCTGATTGTTCTTATTGCTGGAAGTTAAAATCTCTACAATGGTTTCTAAGCAGATTGTTTTGCAAAGATTCATTATTTTTACTTGTTATTATAAAACAGAAGATATCCTTGGGTTGAATATTGGGAGATACTTGAGGCTCTTGCCTTGATCTACAGGAGTATGTATGTTTATTATCAGACTTTTATGCTTTGGTGAAAATAGATGGAAATACAGTTAGTCCTACAACAATAGGAGCTCTAGTTCATGAGCCATATCAAATTTAGCTGCAGTATCTGCTATTTCTTCCCATGTTCCCTGTGACTGCTCTCTTAGCGCTTACTGCTCTGCTTTTATGGCAGAAGCAATAAATCAGAGGTATTTCAGAATCTGATGGATTTAGCTGCTCTAATCAGCCTTTGAAGTTTACAATAGTAAATAACAATCATCTCTTGTAAATCTGACAGGATCTGAGAGGGCAAGATCTGCAGTCTTAAAATGCTGAGTGGTTTGCAGGAGAGCTGGTTGATTGTTTAGCTAAATCCTATTTACTCTAGAGAATTCAGGTAGGAAAAGTACCTTAGAATTGTCCTGTTAGATCATCCTTTATGCTTCAGTTTCAGTTTTTCCACTCCTGTTTTCAGGACAACATTTCCAGTGCTCACCTGTCCAGAAATACAAGAGAAATAAAACTTTACATCACTCTAATCACTAGTCTGGAGTACTCCAGTTGTAAAGTCCAGAAGAGGAAGTTTTAAAATCAGTCTCTTTTGTACAGGAGTTCTTTGAAGATGGTTTTGTTGAGTTGAATTGGCCTCTTAGGGTGTGCTAACTTGTAAAGAGGGGAGCAGTACAGAGCAGTACTTATTAAAAGGGAAACGTAATCACAAGTGAGGAGGAATCAAAACATAAAACACCAGGACTGTTCTCATGGTAATAAACAGCATCCTTTGTTGATTATATGTGTACATCTGTCAGTCAAAGGTTTTGATAGTTTTGATTCCCTCATAGAAGGAATATTCTTGAAAACATTCCTCTGAAATTTCCTTTGTGAGTAAGTCTGGCTTGAGGGAAAGAAAGCAGTGAAATGTTTGTTTCTTTAAATGGAAAAATTGAAATCCCTCTTGGCACTCGTGTACCATTGTTGGCTTCAAGGTGGTACTTAAAGTTCCCTTGGAGCAGATTCAAGAACTGAAAAATGTGCTGCCCAGGGTGGAGCTCAAAAATGCCACCTTTATGTACAAACATTTGGGTTATAAAGACACACTTAGCAGGAAATATTGCAGAACATTCACTAGGGAAAGAAAATTTTGTGAGCTTTTTATTTCAGACTGGATGCCATTCTTTCAAAGCATTTGAGTTTGGAGTTTTGTCATTCAGAAGGTGGCAGAATTAGAGAAGAAATGCAAAGGTCAAACGTTGAAAATAGGCAAGAAATCCCTAACTTCATGGTACCTAAACTCATGACATCCCTGGGTCTGAGAGAGCAGAGAATGTGGGTTTTCCAGTCGCTGCTGCTGTGTGATAGAATAATTTTGACTTCCTCTGCCCCCTCAAGGCAGTTGTGGCTGCTGGGTTGTTATGCTGGCATGTGTTACCTTGACTTGCTCTCTGCTCCCATGCTGTGTATCTGGGAAATACACAAAGATCTCAATAAGCAGAGATAACGACTTGTCTGGTAATTTGATATCACAACCAGCATTTAGCAGAGGTGCTAATGCATGCTATTCTCAATGAGCTGAAGGCTCTCAAGTCATTCTTTAATCAGAATTGGAACCTATTCCATAGGAATTTATGGACAAGCCTAATCGTATCTCATGAACTAAACTAAGGTAAAATCTATACATAACCTGTATCACAATATAGTTCCTTCCAGTGCTGGATCTGGGTTTATTTTATTAAGAGATCTGAGGATTTTTTTTTTGTTTTTATTCCTTGGTTCAACAACATCCTTCTCTGAAACCTTTGCCACTTGCCTAGGAACTGTAGATGACTTCTCTGGGTATTCCTTCATGTTAATGACTAGGTTGCCTGGTTGAGACAACTACTATGACATTCTGGGTCCTTTGTTTTCTTTTCAAAACCAGTTTTAATTGAGATGATTCCTTTCTGGCCCTTGCAAAAGAGAGAATACTCCCTTAAACAAAAGAGTGCTGTCTTTTATAGCACTTAGAGTCACCTCTTCTCATTGCTGCAGCTTGTCTGTGTTTCCAGCCCCTGTGGTGCTGGTGTCTCTTTCCACTGTTTAGCTCAGTGGAATTTACTTTCATTTAATCATTCATTTGCAGCATGTCAGTGGAAAATCGGAGGTACCTGCCATTGAATTGGAAAGAATTCACTGGGACAGTCAGCTCTTAGGATGTTTTTATTTTCTGAAAGGAGTCACCAAGGAGCTCTCAAAATAAATATGCCATTAATAATGATCTACTATATGATCTGAAAGTCTAACTGGATCAGTAGCTTTGAGGAAGGGGCACATAAAATGGTGTTTTCTTTAAATAGTGGCGTGGTCAGTGTAGCAATTCAGGACTCAAATAGCAGGAGTACAGCATGCCCTGAATCAAGCATGCTCTCAGGTCTGAGATTACCTTCTTGGGCCCTGGCTAAGTTCCTCTTCTGAGACCATGCATTGACCAAAATGTCCCCTCCCTATTGTACAGGATGACATTCATCTTTAAAAAAATTAGCATTATAAATTTTTTCCCGAGGCTCCTATGCTTCCTTCAGGGAGGTCTCTTAACTGGAAATGGCTTTGTTACATCATATGGCATCTGTTCAAATTAATAAATCAAAATTAAAATTAAAAAAAAAATATGCTCTCCAAACAGTTTTGGGCTTTTCCAGTGGTAACTGCCAAGTTCAAAGAAACTCAAAAGAGCCTTTGGCTATGTCCAGCTAATTACTTGTGTGGGGGCAGACTGTCTTGGGAGCTTTTTTTTACAGGATCTCAAATTTGAAAAGTTGTTGCCCTACAATGGAAACAAGATCTCAACAGCTGCAGAACTAATTACTAACTGTAATATAATTCTGCAACCTGATCCTCTAGCTGAGAAGTATGGTGTTTCATGGTGCCATTTGGTATGTGCCACACTGCCCAAATAATTGCTTTCTAAACAGGGCCAGGGCTTGCTTAGTGTTTAATTTACACTGTCCATGTTTGCCTCAATAACACAGTCATTGCTTACTGGGTTAAATCAATATCCACTTTTCAGATATATCCAGATTTCTAGAAATCCAATTTTGTCTATAATTGAGAGTTCAGGTAACTATCTAGTACCAGACCAGATTACCACCCAACACTGATTGTGGGTGTTTCCTTGGGAAGTTTAAGATGTTGTCTGTCATCTCAAGCTTTACTTTCTCACTTGTCAAAATCTTCATGGCTGAAAACATTTTCTACTTTAAAAATATAAAACCTGGTATGATCTTCATTATTTATAGCTCTTGTCAGTAAAATGCATTACCCTCCAGGGTTAATGGCTCTGCAAGTGTGTGCTATCAGAACAGCACCATTTCTGGACTGCGTAAAAGTTACATTTTGAAAAATTAAGCACAATCCTTTAAAGACCTGTATGCACATATTGTAAAGCACTTGTGGAATTTCCCATACATGTTTGTTCTAAGGAGGGAAATACTTTCCCCCCTAAAACACTCTGAGGATGAAGCCAAACCACCCTACAGTTTTTCCCTCACTCCCTGCCTATTTTCTCTCCTTGTGAGATTTTTCTGCCTCTGTGTTATCTGCCTCTAACGTTAAGCAAAACTGCTTCCCATTCTTCCTACCAAAGGATTGAATCTCCCTCCAGTGTTTAGGTTTCTTCATCCTGTTATTGGGCTGCAGTTTGTTCACACCCACAAAAACAGCATACATGGGTGTTGGATTTGATTACCTGCTTTGCAAATCCAGTGTGTGCTGCTTCATGGAGAAGGGGAAGAGTATTGTTGTTTCAGCTGGTTCCACTTGCTGTGTAGCCATGTAAGTAGATTAGTTGATATCACTGTTAAGGAAAGAGTAATTAAAACAATAACTTAATGAACATATCCTTTTTATGAGACTTTTTCCTTGAAAAAGCTACTGAATTCTGACTCATTTTTCTGACTCATACTGAATTACTGGCTCCTGTTGTAGAATATCCCTTTAGAAAAGTCCCTGAGCATAGCATGCTGTGTCAAAGGGACAGAGCTTTCCAACTGTTGCATACCAAACTGAGAAGGGGACCTGAAAAGGACTGAAAATGACAGGGTGAAGTACAAAAATAGAAAATAAAGAACTAAGAGGAAAAGAGAGACAGAGTAACAATAGAGGGTAAGCAGTAAATCCGGTTTGCCTTTCTAGCTCAGGAAGGTGTCTTGGAATCTGTGTTTCAGGGCACCCACTGGGTGGTCACCAGAGCTCTTTGAGTGTGTGAAATGAAATGGAAAACAATAGCTCAGCAGCAATTGCTTTTTTCCCTCTGATGAGGTGTGTTCCTTGAATTGCCAGCACGACTCCTGCTTGATTTAGCAGTGAATACAGCCAGGCATTTCCTGAAACGACAGCACTACATGGCTATTAGAAATGCTAAGTGAAAGGTTCTGCTGTGAATAACGAGGGAAAGGGAATAGGATACAGGAGTGTGTCCCACTAAACTGTCTGTGCAACAAAAGAGAGAACGAAATGTAGCACAGGGGTCATCTACCCAGTTTGAAAACCCTCATCTCATTCCACAAATAGGTGATAGGAGCCAACAAGGTCTGTTTGGAAAAGATACACCTTTTTGGAATAGTTAGAAGCTAAACCCAGCATCGTTGTCTTACTAACTTGTCTTCTTTTTATTTTAACTCATATTATCTAATAAGCTCTCAACTATCTCAATTCTCAATGGGGAATTTTTGCCAGTAAATGTAGATATTGTTTGTGTTCTGGGCCAATATCCCATTCTGACAAGTCTCCTTGTATGTATATATCTGCTTACTCATCTGTTCCATTATCTCCAAATAACCAGTAAATGATTCCTCTCAGAAAGGGTATTTTCTCTGAGCCTTTCAAAGATACAAATACAGTGTATGGCTCCAAGAGTACTGCACTGACTTGGCAGAAACTATTCAAGAATCACTGCCACCCCTCCTCCTCCCTGATTGCAGCTCTTAGGAAAGAAATGTGATGACCCTTCATTTTTTTGTTATTCAGCACATTTTTGTGGGCTTTTATTAAACTTTGTATTTCCTCTTTGCCTCACCTTCTTCCTTCATCAGGATGGATATCAGAGCCTCATGCAAATGCACAGGGAGACCTAAAAGGGCATTCCTGTGACAGATTAATTAGTTATTAACGAAGCAGTATCTAGTCTCATCTCATGCCTTTATATTTAGTCACTTGTGCTGGTTTTTGTCCAGTGTCCAATCACTCATATTAGTTCTCTCCTTTTGTTTTTAGAACAAAAAAACTTGTACATTGCCGAGATCAGTTTTAAACCCTCCCAGGGTGCAGGGCATTCACCCCCTTACCTATACACGTGTTATGTGTACTATTTTCCAGTCTGTTAAAAAAATCCGTTCCTATTGTACTTTCAACTTGGGTACAATCCGAAGCAAAGTTAATTGTAGTTCTACATTTACATTTTAAGTTAATTGAGCTCTTTAGTTATTACTTCTGCCCTGGATATGTTCATTTCCGTTTCCAGACTCTCATTCCTGTTGAGTGTTAATCAGTGTGCAGTGTCTGTGCTTTCACTGTCACCTCAGACACTCAGTTTGGTGCCTACAGCAATGTGGGTCTCACCCCACTTGGCTCATTATAAAGCACTATCATTAGGTCTTTCCTTTTTCTTCCTCTGAGCTAAGACCTTTCTGTTTGATTCAAACTTCCTTGCAAGGTCACAAAGTGAAGTTTCACAGCAGTTTAAGAGCTCCTGCATCCTGCTGGCCCATGTTGTGAGGCCAGGACAGACCTAAGACATTTTGGTTCAGGAGAAGGATTGCAGTTTGCCCTTTCCTTAACAATCTGAATTCCTGTGTAGCAACAGGTGCTAAAACTAAAATCTCAATTTTTACTTGTGCCATGACTCAGATTTCAGTAACTCTATTAAGGGAAAAAAGCTTGGTGTTATAATTTAGCCCCCCCCCTCCCACCATGTCTTTGAAGTGGGCTTGTTTTCTACACACCAGTGGAGTTCAGTACTTGCACTGCAGTCTGCCAGAGGCCATTTCTGCAAGGCTGTGAATACATTTTGCCAGAAAGCAAAAAAAGCCTCCAACCTTGTAAGAGGCAGGAGAAAAAGGGATTGCTCTTTCCACCACCAATGGTCTGCCTTTAGGACAGATGTCAGTAACAGCTTCAGAGTGTGAAATGAGCCCATACAGCATCCAGGTATGAAGTCAGGATTGCTGTGCTGAACTAAAAGTGCAGGTTCTAAAGAATGTAATCAGCTCTGCAGGAATCTGGGCAGGATGCCATAGATAATAGCTTTCCTTTTAGGAGGGACACTATAATGATGATATGGATGTCTTAAATAGTTGTGGTCATTAATAACCTCAGGTAGACAAGAAGGCTCTTATTAATATTATCCAAACAACAGCATTTTACCCCTAGAGTCTCAGTATGATATTGGCTTCTGGGAATATCCACTATCTATAGTTGCAGAATAACTGCTTTAATGATGTCTTTGTTAATTTCTTCCTAATGGAATTCTCACCCAATGGAACTCTCTCCAAACTGCAGCCCAATCCACATTGTTACAGTGGACAAAGATTATATTTATGGGGAAACTACTTCCATAGGCCTGAAAAGGAACATCACTGTATCTTATACCTTTCTGAAAAACTGAAACTCTTCTTCCATGGCACAAGCTGTGGGAGTTAAGATTTTATAAAATTGACAGGTATTTGGGTGCATAGATAGTCTCAACTGGTCAAGACAAGATAATCAGGAGAAAATGGGACAGCCTAAAAATAAATTAAGGATTCAAGAACATAATGGAATTCAAGTAGATGATAAATTTTTAAAACTTGCCTTGCATGTCAACATTTTGAAATGTCAACAGTGTAACAAAAATAAAGTAGATGTAAACAGTGAAATGTTTTATGTTGCTTGGATCTTGGCAGTCACTTCCAATGAAATAATAGCAGGAAATTATAGAAGAAAAAAAAATGGTGAAATCATTCTGTAGTCATTGGGTATTCATGTGAGTCTTCTGTGTCGAGATAACACTTGGGTTTATTTGTATTATAGAATGAAAGATTGCTGTTATAATTGGAAACTGTTAAAGGTTTTGTAGCTCAGGCTAAAGGTTATCCAGGCTGCTGCTGCAGATATCCTAATTCTAACAAAAGATATACAATAAGGACAGAACATTATAACTGGAAGAGTAATCTAAAAATATACATAGTGCAAGAATTCTGCCGTGCTAGGCACTTGTTAGAGCTGATAAGAATTGGTGATTGTTGTTTTTTGTCCCAATCCTTCAAATATGTGAAGGTATAACTGAATCCTACTGTTTTGAGATTTCACATATGTTCTTGTCAAGCAGTGCCTATTTTTCTTTCCTGAGTGATCTTTTGTGCCCAAGCCTAAATTCTCCTAAGGTTTAACCTTCTGTGGAAGTGTTCTGATAACAAACACAGTTAATGCTAATGAGTTATGTATGAGTGTAACAGAGGGGAATCAATTCAGCTCAGAATGTGTCTGAGAGTGGGAACGGAGCCCAGAGGCACCCACATATGGTTAGATTAATTGTCAGAGTACCTGGCATGGGATCAAGAGGAATGTCACTCAGAGCTCTGTCAGCTAACCTGCTTTGTTGAAACTTTAGGAATATACACAGCTGAAACCCAATGTGCATTTACCATTGCAAACTATTTTTGCTACCAGATTAAAATTGTTGTTGTGGGATCTTGTTTCATGCATCTCCTAGCTTTTGGTGCATTTTTCAACCCATAAAAATCTTCTGCTTATCTTAAAAAACTCAAAAATGTTCCACAGATGGCACAGCTGGTACTAAAGACCTAAAATGTGCACACGTGTAACTTACCTCCTTGCAGGGCGTAGCCAGCAATGAGAGATGCACAGGATGATACAACTGGCACAGAGCTTACAGCTTGCTCACTGGATCAGTCATTTGGGGAGGGTTATCTGTTGTTTGCCTGGAAAAATCAGCTATTTTAAACATTTACTTTTGTTCTCCGCTGTAAATAAACATGAACAGGCTTCATCTCATCCGTTTTGTTTGTGTACCCCAGAGCACCTCCCTGGGCTGTGCAAACCCTCTGCCTGGCTGGTGCAGCCTGGAGGATCTGCCAGAAGGGAACAGCTCTGGATTTGGAGCTGAGGTGTAGTAAGGAATGGATCCACTGCTATTGCTGTACATAATAGCACTGAGGCACTTCATCATGCCTAAACTAAGGCTATTTTTTTCCAAAAGAAGGAGTAACTTGTGTGGATGGCATATCAATGGGGCTTCAGGAGCACCTTGTACCTGCTAGGAATACCCTGCCAGCTTCTGCCAGGGCTTTAGTCAATGTGAGTGCCTTTTCCCATTCAAGATGCTCTAAAGAGGATCAGAGTAAAAGATGCAGCTTATTTTATTTTCTGCCTGGTTTTCTAGATCGTCAAACTCCTTCTGGACTGGGTATCAGAGGTGGTCTTGTTTACTCTCCAATATTAATGTAATGAGATTTGTGTGCCTTGTTGAAAAGGCTGTGGCTTGTGGAGTAAGGTGTGTTTCCCTTTCTTTTTCCTTTTGTAGCCTGAGACCAAATCAGCTGGATAGTAGTCTCAAGGGTAATTCTTCTTTTGCTTTAATCAGTGCTGTATGTAGACTCATGCTGCATGAGTCTATTGTTTTCAAATCAAAAAGCTAAAGCCAGCAGTTCAGTTAATGCACCAGTTAATTCTTGTCAGGATGGCTGACATCCAGACTCATTCATATATTCATTTTCCTGTATCACTTTTAAAACAGACTCTGATGCTGATGAGTATTCTCACATTTGAAGTGGTGAAGTTTGTGTGATTTGATCCCCCATTATCCTGAGCTTATTTGGATACTGTGACCAGCAACCCAAACCACAGGTGCCACTTTCAGAGAGGCAAAGCTCTCCCTTAGGACAGCACATGAATGGCCAGGGTGCAGCTGGGCTCAAGCATGATGAGAAGATTGGCATGAGCCCTGGGCAGATGCCCTCAGCACACCACTTGTGTTTCCATGCTGAGTCCCACTACTCCTTACCTTTCTTTGTCCCATTTTGGGTTGAATCCACATGGTGAGCTTTGGAGAGAGGGGAAAACTCAGTGTTGTAAACAAAATCCCCAAATGCCACAGATAAAAAGGACGCTGATAAATTGATTCATGATGTCTCAATCTGTGTTTAGGAAAAATGTGAAGCAAGTCTTGTGTATCCAAGCGACTGTAAAGCCTTCACTGTTGCCATGGGAGGTTTTGTCAGTGATGCAGTGGTTGAAGTTCTCCTTCTAGCTGGGGATTGCAATAGGTAAAAGGAGGTTTCTAGACAAAGAGCTTATTGCTGCAGAGTTGGCAAGGAACAGTCTGGAGCAGTCACACACAGAGACACAAACAAAGGTCTGATCAAAATAAAAATGATAGAAGTAAGTCATATCCAAAATATAAATATAAGAACCTCTTGAGGCTTTGTTTTTGGAATTATTTGTCTTATCACAGTCAGGCTACAAGTAAAACAAATGCAGTATTTGACCTGAAAAGAGAATTCACCTGCTCTCACCCAATTAATCTAGTACAGCAGGAATATTTATGTCTTACCAAGCAGACTTATAAAAGCAAATCCTCAAACACGTGTACTTAATTAATGATTTTCTTCTTCAGTGCACACACAAAAAGGGATGCATTGTGGGTACCATCTGATGCTGAACACTGCTTTAATATATTGTTCAGTATATGCATGAATATGGCACTTATACGTGGCACATAGCTCCTGACAGGCAGGATTATCTTTTAGCATTACAGATATATGGATGAGTTGGAGGAGATCTGCATTTGGGGTTTGAAAGATGGACAAGGAAAAAGAACAAATTCCTTGCATAATATTTGATCAGAAAATAGATTTTAAATAAAAATCTGAAGTTACACTGCTTTCTCACTTCAAGAGTAAAATGTTTTATATGTTTCAAAGAGCAGATGCTCAACAAACATCTTTGCACAGGAAAAGGAAATATTTCCTTAAACATCCTGCAGCAAACGTGACTGATTGAGCTTCCTTTTCCCTCTGCCTGGTGCATTTCCCTTCTTTGCACAGACAGGATCTAACCAGATTTGCAGGGTATGAACTGCAGGTTACTTTCAAATTCATAACTATGAAATGGTTCGTTTAGCAGGACAAAGGCCAAGCCGACAGACACCCTTTTTCCAGCTCAGCATGTGCATAGCAATGGGAGGGTGGCAAGGAGCTTTTGTTAATCTCAACCGAGCTGGCAAGTATGCTGCAAAATGAAGGCTTTGAAGATGTTTTTTTTCTTCATTTTTAAAGCAACAGTTTGTTGGAACAAAGCTTGAAAATCTTGCAAAAAAAAAATCTGCAAAATATTGAATGTTCTTCCTGGCAGTTATGTAACTTAGGCATATTTCTCCACTAACAATTAGTCTGTATAATTTACTTTACCAGACTTTATTGGTTTGGGGGGGATTTTTTTAGAGTCTGTTCTGCTGCATCTGTGAAAATGTTTTTCCCCAGCTTGAATGCACTTTTGAAGAAAAAGAAATGGTTGGCAGAAAGAATTAGGGTATCAGGTCAGGTTGGGGCTGATCCAAGCAGCAGGATTTTTTTTTTCCTTTTAATTTAAGTGTGTAGAAATTGAAAGCCTTAAAAGCTTCATGCTTAGAGCTGTTCCCAAAATAGCTGGGACTCACACTCCACTTCCTAATGTGCTCACATCACAAGACCAACTGCTGCTACTTGCTCTCTTTTGTCTGAGGCTTCAGTGGAGAGCTGAGATGCTGCCTGCTCTGCTCTGCTCAGGAGCAGCCCTTCCTTCTTCCCCAGAGGTGACCCAGCTCTCCTCCCCAAAGGCAGCCCAGGTAATTTCCCTCTAGGCACCAACCTCACACCCCACCCTCCTGAGCCCAAACAATCCAATGGCTTTCACAAAACACACTGACCCTGTTCAGGGATTGGTTTACATGTTTTTATTTTTATGCGAAATCATAAATACAAAATAAAAATAGTAAACAAGTGCTATAGATTTATCTTTTCATTGGGATGAGGTTCAGGCCTGATCCTGAGCACTTCCAAGGTTTTAAGCTCAGGACTAGGTCTTTGTTCCTAGAAAACAAATCATAGCAAAAACCAACTTAGACTTTTACCCTGAAGCCAGTGACATCAGTAACTGCATTCTCTCAGGTTATCTTTTAAAGCACAGCAACAACTAAGGATACTGAATGATGAGATTAAATATAAAAATATTTTTTTTAAATGGGCCCCACTTCCTGCAAGTATTGTTGGGTGCTGCCCCACTGATCTCAGCCACAAGTTACAGTTTTGGTAGGATGATGCTGTGTTTAGTAGCACATGCACAGTTAGCACAGGCTTCTTCCAAGAGGTCTTTCTGTGTAATATTTTCAGATTTTGGTTATAAGAGAATCCAGCCCTGCCTTGCTACAAGAAATTTGGCTTTTTAAAATTCCCTTCTAAGGCATGGGTTTCCCTCCCTCTCCCAATGACACCAGTTTTGATTTGAAATGCTAGCAATGCATTGTTCAGAAAGATTTCATCTTTTGGTCAGACCCCAAAGTCTGCAGCACTTCTGAAGGCTCTACTGTTCACAGAAATGCAGACATTTTTGTCAGTGGGGTTTAGTTCTTTAACTTGAGACAAAACAGAGTGAGGTCCAGGATTTGGGCTAATACCTGTGGACTCATTTGGTAGACACTGAGAGCTGAATGAGGGCAAGTGACAAATACAGTTGGATGTTACAATTTAAAACAAAGCAGTCATGAAACAAATAAAGGCACCAAACCATATAACAAGCCAACTTTGGTAGATTTCTTGCAAAATATATGCATTTAAATACATATACAGTTTACAAGGTTACACTTACAAAGTTGCAGTGATGAAATACAGAATATTTCACTCCTGTACCAAAACTACGTATCACATCATAAAAACAATATTACAGTTTTATTTGAATGGAGATAGTATTAGAACTGCACCTCTATAAAGAGCAGAAGTAGTTTTAGAAATATTGCTCTGCTTTTGTACTCTCTGATGAGCTCAGACCCTACATAAATGTAACTTTAAACATTTATGTGTTTAAAAAACAAAAGCAGTTATCTTCAAAAGGGTAAATTTGCAGGGGCAAGGCTTTAGTCTCTTATTCCAGTGTATGAATTGCTGATACCTTCAGGGTTTTAGGTTTGCTGAGCGAGGCAAGAACAGAGTCAATGTAAATCTGTCAGACCCACAGTTATGGTTTGTCCATAAGTTTGGTGTTATCAGAAAGCTGTAAGGATTAATGCTCAGGTCAGGTGTGCACTGTATTGCTATGTGATTGTGAGGACCTCTGAGGTGGCAGCGTTGTTCTCTTAGGAGTATAAACGGCACATTTCCTCCCTAACTCTTGGCAGAAATCTCCTTATGGCAATGCAGATGCTGCCACAGTCACTAGCATAATCCTGTGTGGATTTACAAGTAATTAGATTGGAGAAGCATCACACCATCCCCTTAAGCCCCTCCCTTAACAAAGTTTGTCTGTGCAGTATGAAATGAAAAAATGTAAGCTAATATTTCAGACTGTGGTGAAGTTCAGGAGGTGTTGACCTCAGGAAAATTAGAGTTATGTTGCCCAAACCATCTTCCTTCCAGTCTGCAGTGTTATCAGGGCAATGCAGAAGAGCGGAGAGCTGTGGGAGTCATGACTTCACAACTGATCACCTGGCATAAAGTCTCAGTTAAAATATTTTTGGTAAAATTCTTCTAGCGATTTTTTGCTTGATTTGGTAAATGAAGGAAAGCACATGTTAACAAAACCATGGTGGGGAGCCAACCATGTCCAACTGAACACACATTTCAAAACTGGCAGCAAGCAGAGCTTGGCAAGAAGGCCACAAAGACATCATTCCCCCCAACCATCAATATCTGGGGCAATTTTTATGTTTCCAGTCTCCTGTAGTGCAGATGAGAGGAGCAGAGGCCCTCCTGGAGCCAGGACAAACAGTGATCTCCAGATTTCTTAATCTAGTCCTCAAATAATTCTGGCAATGAGTTCATGTTCAAGTAAAAACAGAGCATAAGCTGAAGAAGAAATGAAGAACCTCAAGAGTCAACCTAGTGATATCTGATTTGTACTCCACTAAAGGATAGCAACTACCTGAAATCTTTCAAGGTTTCAAATACACACAGACCAACAGACTTCACTGAGGGACTGAAACAACTGAAGAAAGTCAAGTAACTTTCTCCAAACAGTTACTGCTTGTGAGATTAAGGACAAAGGTTAGTGTCATGCTTTGGACAGGATCCCTATTTTAATTGCCCGAATAGATCAAACCCCACTTATCAGTCCGAGCAGGAACTGGCAGATGCAGCCTTTGGGAGCGATGGAGAAGATGGGAAGCTGCTCCCCGGCTACGGTGCGCACCGACGCCCAGTCCCAGCAGCCAGGCGGTGCCCCGAGGCACCGGCAGCGACAGTAAAGTATTCACAAGTGTCACGGTAACGCCGGGGAAGGGCCGGGGCCTGCGGCAGGAGCCGGGCGGGGAGGCGGCGGCGACGAAGCCCGGACGGGGCGTCCCGGTAAACGCCGCCGTGACTCCCCCGGGCGCCCCGGGCCGGGGATATGAGGGCTCTCCTGCTCCGGGCGGCCGCGGACGGCTTTGCTCGGCCGGCAGCGCGGTCGGTCAGTACCGGGAGCCGGCGGCGCCGAGCGCGGCGCTGCCCGCAGCGGAGCGGCCGGACCCGCCGGGGAGCCGGGCTGGAGGGCAGCGGGGCGCTGCCCTGCCTAGGGCCGCCGCTTCCCGGGGGTCCCCGTTCAGAAAAGCCTCCAGGCAGGGGAGCGCTGGAGCTCCCCGCAGACGCCCCCGGCCCGCAGCCGTCTGTCCGTGCCCCGCGGGGCCACGGAGCGGGCCAGCCCCGCTCAGACGTAGTTCTTCTTGTCGTACTCGCCGTTGGACGTGGGCCGCCGCGGCGCCGAGTACTTGACGGGGAAGGAGCTCTCGTCGCGCTGGGAGCAGGAGCAGCAGCAGATGAGGCAGCCCCCGAAGAGCAGCAGGGCCGTGGCCGCCCAGCCGATGTAGAGCGCGGCGCCCATCTCCCGCTTCTGGGACGACGGCACGGTGGGGTCGTAGAAGTCGCTGATGACGATGTTGGCGAACCAGCAGAGCGGGATGAGGACCAGGACCCCGCAGAGGATGTAGATGGCCCCGCCGGCGATCACGATGCGGGACTTCATCTTGCCGGGCCGGATGCAGTTGGTGCACTGCGCGCCCACCACGGTCACCATCAGCGCCACCAGCCCCAGCAGTGCCACGATGACGGTGAGCGCCCGGCCCGCCTGCACCTCGGCCGGCAGCGCCAGGATGGAGTCGTACACCTTGCACTGCATCTGCCCCGTGCTCTGCACCACGCAGTTCATCCACAGCCCTTCCCAGATGGTCTGCGCCACCACGATGTTCACGTCGATGAAGGCCGACACCTGCCACATGGGCAACCCGCAGGCCAGGATCACCCCCACCCAGCCCAGGATGCCCAGTCCCAGCCCCAAAATTTCCACCGCCGCCGAAGTCATGCTGCTGCCGGCGCTGTCCCACGGGCTCCGCAGGAAGGAAGGCGCGGCGGCTCTGCTCCGCTGCCCCGGTAGGCTGCCGAGCCGGCTCTGAGCGCCGCGGCCGCGGGCAGTGCTATATGAGGAGCCGCGGGGCGCCCGCCCTCCGCCCCCGTCCCGCCTGGCCCGGCCCTGCCGGGCAGCAGCACCGCCCGCCGCGGGCCGGGGCCGGGGGAGGGTGTCCGGCCCTCCCTCCTGCTCGAGGGGACCCTTGGCTCTGCCCTCCCCACCACCCTGCTCCTCCAGGAGCTCGCTGGCAGGGACGCTGCCCGTTCCCGGTTAAGCGTGGGGCGGGAGGCATCTCGTCTCGGATTTCGGCTGCTCAAATTCCTTTTAGTGCCGTTATCTGTGTATTTCCTATTTATTGATAAAGTCTGCAGCCAGACTTTCGGAGAGGTCTTGCCAGTACAGACACCCAGCAGCGTGGAAGTCCTGGTTATCGGAGTCTAATTGATCATTTTTCAGAAGACTAAGCACTGATGGACAGGCACAGTTCTCTCCTGCACACTGTGTCAGGCAAATGTTGAAAAAACAGCATCAAACTCTTAGGAACCACCCAGAAGATAGAAGAGCCTTGGATATGGGATCTGCATGTCACCTGTCAGTACCAGGAGACAGATTCTTAGATTGGCCCAGGAAAAATAACTGGTCTTAGCTTATACCAGGCATGAAACTCTGTTTGATCTGATCCTGGAGCCAAGAGCAAGGCATACAATTTAAACATGTTTTCATAAAGATTCCAAACTTGACTTTACTGTTTTAATTGTTTGAGTACATTTTGAATCTTTATGGTATATTAAGGAATTAAATGACCATGTCAAAAATGCTGTATTTACAAGAGGTTTTATCATCAGGCCAGGCAGATGTAGTTGCTACAGTCTCTTTGTGCATCATCGGTGTCCTGGATCGTTCTTGCAAAGTAGCCTTGGTTCAGCCCTTGCAGCCAGCAGCAGGTCTCAGCCCCCCAAGGCTGGCAGATGCAGGGTGTGTTTGTGCTGTGAATGTTGCAGTTACAGCAGCTGGAGAAAGAAAACAGACCTCAGCAGCTGCCTCACAGCACTCACAAGGAGCTGTGCCCCAGTGGTTTGCATTAGATGTCCTAAGAAAGGCTTGTTTTGATTGCAATAGGTTTAAATGTTTTAGACAAAATTGAAAGTTATATTCACAGTGACATTTGAATTGGTTTGACTAGATTTAGTTTCAGTTAGCCCAAAGTGTCTTTCCAGTGTAGAGGAGATTGCAGAGTTGAAAAGAACATTTCCTGCCCCTATATAAGCGGTTTTCTCTGTTGTACAAAAATGCACAGCACATAGTGTGGCACGCAGAGGTTTGTGATCCAAATCTTAACACTGATATGAATGGAGCATGAATGGAAAAGTGCACATGTGAAGCAGAAGCAGCAACAGAAAGAACAAGCAAAGGTCAAAGGAATCACATGGATTGACAGCTGAGGATGTAACTGCTGAGGTAACAAGGAGCAATGCCCTGCGCACATCCTGACAGGTGACTTCAGCAGAGGACCCCAGTGTAGGAACAGGAGGATGACAACAAGGCCACAGCACACTAAATATGGCCTTTCACTTCCTTTTTTTAACAACCAGAGGATGAACTTTAGCCACAAGACACCCAAATAGCCACAAGACACCCAAAAAAAGAAATACAAGAACATCAGGAGCTTGTGGACCGTCACGGAGTTGGACATACTGACACATGATGACTGCAGCCTTTTGATTATCTCTGCCTGAGAAGCTGTAAACAATTCTAGCATGGAAAATGTCTTCCTAACAAAGACTGCCTGTTAAACAGAGTTCAGAGGATTTATCTCCTCTTCCAGTTGTATATAAAATACATAGAGTTTACTTCAATTATTCAAAACTGCAAATTCCAGTGTGCAAGTCCAGGAGGAATGTGTGACTGGGGCTGTGCAGTTTGTCAAACTGGGGCTGCTTACAATCACTCAGAAGAGTCCCTGGTGTCAGGGAGAGGAGAATGTGCAAAAAAGCCATCCACAGAGACAGAGATATCTCAGAGGTGAACAGGAAGAAACCCAGAACACAGGCTGAAACTGAATACATCTGTATTTATGATGATAATAATGATTATATAGAAAACCACACAGAAGAACAATTAAGAAAGGGGGAGAAATGCCAGTTATCTTAGCCCATAAGCACAGGAAAGCCCCACCCTTGCCACTTGCCCGGGAGCACGGAACTCCGAGTTTCCTCCGATACATGGCCTGTGTGTGCTCCTGGCGGGGAGGCACTCGTGGGCAGCTGCCTGGGTCTTTGGGGTGAAAAGGGAAACCAGCCCATGGCTTGTTTTACCTCTGCAACCCTCACCCCACCTTCTCTTGCTACCTGTAACCCAGCAACAGAGTCCTACAAATCACTTAATCCAAAGCAATTATTTCTCTGGGGAAATACATGCTTATTAATCACAGGGCAACAAAACCTTTCTGCTTAGAGGCATTTCCATTCCTGGTATTTCACTTCTGTCTGTTTCTTTGCATTATCCCAGATATTAGCTTTTATCCTGGTTACTGGCAACAACCTCCATTTTTAATTACTCTATTCCCTGATCCCAAAAGTTTGTTGGGCAGACTGCCTTTAATAAGACCACTGGTGCAAGGTGCTCACAGGTTTGCTTACTTGACTTACTGCTACCTTGACTGACACAGCTGCTGGGGGCCATGAGGACACCATCAGCTTCAGCACGTTGTGGTTTCTAATGTGTTAATGTCAAAACACTGGAAATTAAACTCCCAAAACATTGGAAAGTGTTAATGTCAACACACTGGAAATTAAACTCCCAGAAATGAAAAGGTTCTACTTTCTTAAAAGGAAATACAAATCAGCATGAGGTTTTATTTGGGGTGTTAAGTAAAGAAAATCCTTCCTTGTAAGTTAAACCCTTGCTGCAAAAGTCTGGATTCCTTTAAACTCAAAGGCACAATGTTCTTACAGCAAAGTAGCTCTTGAACAAATGACCATTCCTGTCATTACATCTATTTCTGCTTCAGCTATGTATTAATTAAATCACTCTAAGGGGATACATGGGGGGCTTTACAGCCTGTGAAAATGGGCGGAAGTGGTATTCAAGCTGAGAACAATTGCACAGGAGCCATACTATAGCAAGAGGGGCTCTGGGATTAGAGGTGATTGTGGTTTTGCTCCTTTCCTGACAATCAGGACAAACACCAGGCACACAGTTACTGGGAGGGCTGCTAAAGGGGGGTCCAGGCTCTCACCAGCACTGCTTGCCCTAGTGTATGAACCCTGTCCCATGGCTCAAACCTGCTGTGCCCAGCCCTCCAGCCTTGCCAGGGCTTTGCTCAGCCCCAAAGCTTCCCACCAGCAATGTTTGGATAGATTTGGGGACCTGAGATGTAGTGTGCAGAGCACACTTTGGTGTATAATTTGTGGAGTGTCCCTTACCTAAGTGCTTCTGCTCTTTCTAATTCCTAAAATATTAAGTATCTGGAAGACAGAGGGGAAAATGACATTTGGGATCAATCTTATGCACAAACCTTGTATTGTTTGTGAGTATAAGATGGAGAATGAGTCAAAAGATTAATTAAATCCCAATGATCTCAAGGCAGCTTACCATAACTTTTGGATCAGACATAAGCAAAGGTGAAGAATTAGGAATCCTATTAGAGATAGATTTTGTGCCATATTTTGTATTCTAATTAGTGCTGAAATAAAGGCAGGGAGATTTACAAACACAGAGGGGTTAGGCAAAGGCTGTTCTTTATTTAGAAAGCTGAGGTTTCTCAGTGAAGATTACTTTTTTCTGAATTTTCGTTAAAAGGCAATTCTTTTCCCAACAGAAGAGATTCCATACTAGAATAGGGCTCCAGGAAGTTCTTGTGTGTCAGCAGTGCTAATGTGTCTTCAGTGTGACACATCAGAATACTGGCACATAGGAAATGAGTTCTTGTCAAACGAGCAGTTATTACAAAATGAAAGCGCTCAATTTCACCATAGGATTTATTTCAAGATCGTTTATTTTGGGAACAAGCTGAAGTGGTTAACACAAAATTGTCACTTCTTCTCTTAGATCATCTTTTGAGACCAGAATTTTGCAAGAACAAGTAGTGTTCTCAGTGACTGGTGCTAGTGATGTGGAATCCAACACTTTTTTTAGTACAAGTGTGGCTGCTGGCCCTCAGGATTGAGAAATGGATGCCCTGTTCCCTCTCAGTGGTGGTGTGACTAGACTCAGGTAAAAGAAAGGAAGGAAATGGATATATGTAGCTGGAAAAACACGGAAAGAAGTTATAAATGTACTTCCAGCCTTCATATATTTGCTGCTGTAGATCCCTTTCCAGACACAGGCTCTATCCCTGTATCAGTCTCTGCTCTTTACACGCACCCTCTGCCTGGGTGCAGCCAGAGCTACACATGCTGGGAATGCTGAGACAGTGTTACAGGTGCTTTCCTCACTGAATGAGGAAAACAAGAGTGGTAAACCATAATTTGAACTGAGTTCCACATGTCTCCTCTTAAATTTCTTTGCACACAAACTTCTGGATCAGCACTTGAAACTTCCCAGTGTTGGAATTGATATTCATGTTTCTCTGCTAAAGCAGCCCTGCTGAGAACATTTCCAGTCACCACAGTCAGGACCAGCTGGGCTGCACTGTGAGCTGCTGCGCACCCAACCCTGCAGCAGCTTGTTTTCTAGATTTAGCTTTGCAGAGAACCCTGGGGTGTCACTGGACAGCCACAATCCCGTGTTAATGGTGTTCCAGGGCAGTTAATATGGGCAGTGAAGGCCCTTTCCCAAAGTCTAGAATGTCATGCAGATGAGTTTGATCATCCCACTCCTCAGAAGATGACACTGGGTACATGCTAAGGCCATGCCACTTCCAATACCTCTCTTTAATGCTATGGACAGGTCTTGAGAACATAACATATTAAAGCCTGGATAGGCAGGATGAGGGGGAAGCTATAGGAAATACACATTGTTTCATGCCTAATGGTCCATTCTACATCATGTTTCCTTCAGGACAACTATAGTTTAATTTTGTCCTCTTCCAGAGTTAGCCTCCTTCCACAGATTGTGGTGTACCAGGATCCTGGTAGATCTCTTTCCCATGTAAGTCTTGGGAAATCACATGAGATGTCAGTTTGTAAAGAGCAGCGTCAGCAAGGACAAATGCCATTGTTTTAAATATACATTGCAGATGTTGAAAGTAATTAGTGAAGACATGACCATGAAGTTACTGAAAACTGCTCAGGGTTAGTGATGGGAAATATACTACATTTATCTCAGGCCTCAAGAAATGTGCATTGCTGAGATGATGTGGGAGGTTTGGGAAACCTCTTCTTGGCAGTGCAGCCCCTACATAGCTCAGACAAGCTCTGCTTTTGGGAATAACACACATCTGTTTGGTCAATCCCGATTTCCTTCTTAGAAGGGATCTTTGTTTCCAGTAAGAGGAAAGCATGGGTGCTATTGGTGAAAAGATGCAAAATGTCTCTTATACTGGAGAACATTTTTAGGCTTTTCTTATTGCTTTTTCATTGATATAAGTAGCATCTTGAAAAGGAGGGCTTGTATGTGCTTGTAAATGCAAAAGAAACATTTCTGTTCCTCTGAGACTACTATAAATCAAATATAATCTTCATTTCCTGTGGTGTGTGACTGAAAATGAGGCTTGGGCGTTTTTTGCAGCAAGGGAAAGTACTTATCTGTTGCGGATTTTCATGTAAAGTAGCTTGTGTCAGTAACTCCTGGTGCATGCACACATAGTGGCTTCCTGTTCATAGCCTGCCTGGGCTCCAGCTCTGAGATGCAGGTCTCAAGGGCTCATCAGTGAGACCAGCTTTCCCTGGACCTGACATCTCTGATTGCAGCATGTCTGCAAAAATGAGGAAATTTGAGATTTAGAATGGCTCTCCCTGTTGGTGATTCCATAGATTAAGCCCTACACAAAAGAGTATTTTCATTAAATCAATGGGAACTTCACCCTTAATTTTTTGTCTTTCAGCACACCCAAATCCTACAAATTAGTCCAGGGAATATCTAAATTTCTTCATCTGACATTCCCACTAGCTACATTCAAAGTACTTTTTTCTCTGGTAATCCTTTAAAAGAGGATGTCACCCACAGTGTGCAACAGATTTATTTCTAAAAGGTTTGGACCTGGAACCATATGCTGTAACTTGGTAAAGCATACACAAATACTTTGAATCAAACACAAACTGAAATCTAATGGAAATGAAAAGTATTTATGTATATTATTAAGTTATTTAACCAGGTCTTGGGCAATTTTATCACCAGAGAGGATTGGGAGAGTTCAAGATGCTCAGTGTCTTACAGTAGTGAGTCAATATCTCCATGAACTGCTTTTATAGTGCAGCCATTACAGCAATCACACAGAAATTTAGGCTCAAAACCAAAATTCATTTACGTGAGGAAAAGACTGCACTGAAAAAAAATTAAGTTAAAAGGATCTCACAACTGAAAAAAAAAGAGTGTTTTAAGCAGTATATCTTAAGGAAAGTAATGTCAAGGAATGTGGAGTTGGTTTATCTATTAAAACTCAATTCAGGTTTTAGTTTATGGCTGTATTTATTTCATTATAATCAGTATCACCATTTTCTCTGGTAAGAACTGGAACAAAAGACACATAATGTCTTTCGCTGAATGTATGAGGTATTTCTCACTTACTAAGATGTGATTCTACACAAAGCTGAGATTTGAATTCGAGGAAGGACTTTTGTGCTTCTGATAATGTAAACCCTGATGTATCAGGAACTTTAAGAAAAAGCATTGGAACTTCCAAAGAAAAAACAGTACAAAATTCTTTCAAAAAGAATAGTTCTGGGAGTGAGTGATTCACAGTCAGACTGCTGTTCACAGCATGAACATTTCTAGGCTATTTAACCAGTGTTCTTCAGTGCTGCTTCTGTTTGCACCTCTGCTAATATTGGTGTGAGAAACAAACATGCAGCATGTGTTTTGGAGGGCTGCATTTGCTGTAGGTGTCTGCAGTGCAGCATTGCTCAGTCACACACCCCAAACCGTTCCAGTTCTGTGGCCTGACATTCCTGTGAACTGCAGTTTCATAACGAGTCTCATAACACGTTTCAAAAGTAACAAAAGTACATTTTCAACAAGTGAGTAACACACTGTAACACTCATTGCCACAGGATGCTTTTTAATGCCAGAAGTTGGGATGGGTTCAAAAAGCAAGAAGAAAAATTCATGGAAGAGAGAACTATCAAGATAAAACTTCTGGCTCAGGAAGCTGCTGAGCTCCAGATTGCCGGAAGCTGGGAGGATACACAGGCACCGTGCTGCTTTTATCTTTTCCTAAGCATCTGCTCCTGGGCACTGCAAAGGGAGGGCACTGGCTAGGACTGAACTCTGCTCTTACCCCAAGTGCCCTCCCTTACATCACTTTCTGGCCTAAGGGCACTTCTTTGGAAGGACTGTGGCTTCCCTGAACATTTTGTGTGACAATTGGTCAGCGATCTGATTCAGCTGTGACTTGGGAAAATTATTGGTATGCCTCAATAGTCAAGGATTTGAAATTTCTGGAGACTCTTTCACCGCTTGCACTAAATCCTGCCAAAGGAAAGGAGTGACAGTCAGGGGAAAGCACTACCTTCCACTTGTCTCTGTGTTGATGGCAGTCTGTAGTTCGGCATTGACTGCTCAAATTTCTTATAATTTCTTCCAATACTAAGCAGTTGTTTGTAATAGTAGTGCATGTGTGCAAAATCTTGTGTCCATCACAGTGTTCCAATTTAGTGAAAGAAAAACTGCCACAGTTGTTCCTCTGGTGATAGTACAAAACACCTATATGGAAATCCATGGAATAATTTAAAACAAAACCTTAATTTCTAAGGAAGACTGAAATGCCATATTTTAACTCCTCCAGGAAGGAAGTATGTATCAGAAGTCTGAGTTATAACATTACATTTTGTCCTAGGAAATAGAACTTGCTTGTGCTTTCACTGGCTTTTATCTTGTTCTTACTCAGATCCCATCAATGCTCAGTTGATAATATGAACACAATGTGAATTGCAAATAATGCCAGTCTGCCTTCAGCAGCATTTGTTCCACTTCCACATTTTCCTGTTGTGAGCTGCAACCCTATTTGCTTAATGGATGGGAATACAGACATGAGAGAGATGTGTTTCTTGGTATTCAGAATTTTAAGTCAAAAGATTTGCTGCTAAGTCACACATACAAGCTGCCCTCTCAAAATTTGTGGGTGGATGCCTAGGAACTTTCCTGAACATAGTTCTTGCGGCTGGAAGGTTGGAAAAAGCCTTTCCAGTACTTGTGCTAATATGTGTTTTAGTTTTGACAGTGTTGCATTTAGAGTTTGGACTATGTAACACTGTTACACATGAGAACGTGATCTGTTTCTGTAATCCACCTGTAGGTATCATTTACACTCCAGGTTTGCCTGCTGGAGTCCCTGATACCAGAGAGAACTTGCGGGCGAGGACCTCCCTCGGCCCCTCAGCGGTGCCAGCGACCAAGGCTCCCACAGAGCCAGAGGGAAAGCCGCGAGGGGAGAGAACAGCGTAAGTGAAACAAGCACCTTGGATCTTTTGTACAATGTTCGGGAGAGGAATTTGCTTCATGTGTGAATGAGCTTCTGCAAACCAACCAGGCTGCTGTTACATATTGCCTTACAGTCAAACAGCACAAAGTTTAAGCTCGAATTCCCCTCAGTTAGGGGAAACCAACCAGGTTTTCCACTGAGGAGTATCGCTAAAACCCGCCGTAAGTGGAGCAATCCCCAAACACAACGATGTTTGGGTAGAAATCAAACCATTAAGTGTAGATGTGGCACTTTCGAACGCGTTTCGGCGATGGCTCTGGCCCGGCGGGGCGGGCGGGGACGCTCTGTCCCTCCTCTCGCTGCTCCCGGAGCCGCCTCTCGCCGCTGGCTCCGGCAGGGCCCGGACCATAAAGAGGCGCGGGGGAGGCGGGCGCTCTGCCGCGGTGGCTGCTGGGATGCGGGAGGGCTGCGGGGCGGAGCGGCGGATCGCGGCCTGGCGGCGGGAGCGGCCGCGGCCTCAGGTGAGCGCCGGGAAGGGGCCGCGTCCCCCGCGGCGGCGGCGCCTCCGCCCCCACAGCGCTCCAGGGGCTCCCCCGTGCAGGGCACGGGCTCGGCCCTGCCTCCCGCCGCCGCTTGCGGGGAGGCTTGTGCAGCCGGTGTGTGGGGATGGGAGAAGTGCACCCGGGACAGGAGCCCCGGGACGCCGCGGTGGGGCCGTTTCGCGCACACCTTGATTTGTTTTAAAGCAAGGCAAGGATTAATTTGAGATGTGGACAAGGCCGCGGTGCTGGGGTAGCCGGAGATGCGAGGAGAGGATGGAGCAGGAAGTGCTGTCTCCACTAGGCATTCCTCGGATGCTTTTAAAATTGCAGCACCCACCATGGGGTTGCGGCTCCGGGAGCCGGGGATGCGGCGGGGGATGCACAGAGCGACGGGTACCTGCTTTGGCAACAGACCGAACCCGTGCTTTATTTTTTTTTTCTTTTTATCTTTAATTATTGTTCACGTGTAGGTCAGAGACTTCATGGTATCGTGTGATTTAAGCATGACTTGGAAATTATTGAAATACAAATTGACCAGTTTGCTGTGCGTTGGCAGTCTGTACACAATTATACTTAAGCTCTGTAGATGTGAGGCAGAGCTGCCTATTTCCTGATCGTGGCTAAAATGTCGATCTTTTTAATTTAAAAAGCCCCTGTTTTTCACAATTATAGGTCCTTTTAACAGTGCTTTTTGACACAGTAACTCAGCAAAAATACTTTCAAAAGCTGCTTGCATAGAAACATCATCCCTAAAACTGATCGTTTATGAGAACAGTGTGACTGCCTCCTTTGTGCGTTTCAAGTAGTTGTATTCATTGAAAAAAACCAGCATGAAAGGAAATTGTTTAGAGTCATATGTTAGCGTTGAAATGGAACTTTAAATAAAATATTTAGGATTAGAGCTTTAGGTTCATGCATTGCTTTTCCTTGATATTTTAAGAATAGTGCTCATACAGGTGATTGAACTGGTGCTTAGTCCTTGTTCCTTTTGCTGTGCATGTGTGTGCTAGAGAGTCACAGGTGTGTTCCAAATTTTGATGCATTCCCGCTGGTAATCCCTCTACAGTTTCTTTGCTTCAAATACAATAGCAGAGGGAAGCCTGTAGAACTCATGAGCTCTGCACATCAGTTCCAAGCCGGAGCAGTGGCTCACACTGAGCGGGGTCTGTCTGCAAAGGCCACAGCTGGGTTGTTGCATTTTCTCTAAATTCCGTCTTTGGTATTTCCGTTTGGTGGAAGTGATAGAGTCGTTTCCCTGAATAAGAGTAAAGCAGAATTGTTAGTGTGTAAAAAAGCATTCATATTTCTAATGAGGAAAAATGAAATCACCTGGGATTGTTGATCTAGAAGGGAGTGAGGGGAGGGTGTTTCCCACAGTGGAGGTGAGGACATGCCAGGAACAAAGCATGGCACAAAGAACAGATTGTGCTGGACACACTTGTTAGAACTCAATGATTCACAGAATCATGCAGTTTTTTTCTTTTATTATTGATGTGACTCAGTATTTGACATTTCTTCCTTGGGTTTTGTTGTTCTTTTAGTGAGAAACCACAACTACTGCTGTTTTACTGACATATCTTGGTGATTCTGTTCAGAATGCTGATGTTGCTGAGACCATTTCCAGCACTGGGAAACCTGTTTAAGTCTTTACTCCTATCTGTGGCTATTAAATACTGCCAAAAAATTATCTGAGTTCTGTAGCCTCTGGTGGAAAGAAAGAAGCCTCATTTTAGAAATCAGGAGGGCTGTTCTGCTGGCCAAGATGGTTGTAAGGTCACTCTGAAGAGATTATTTGAAAATGTTGTTGGATATCCTTATATGGACACGCTCTTTGTACATGTTCAGTAGTGCTTTCTTTGTGCTGGTTCCTATTAAGAAGCTCCCACTCTGCCTGTTGCTCACAGTTTACTTCTTGCATCCTGGCAGGAACAAAGGAAATGACCCATTTCCCTTCCCCTCTCTTTCTCTCTCACCAGAATCCTGCTCTTAGCAGAGGACAGTGGGATGGCACGTTCCAGCTGCAGCTGAACTTGGTGGCACTTTGCTCCTTTACTTTGCAAACATCATATTGTTCAGGATAGGAACTTGTTGGAATCCCAAATGAAACTTTGTTATGTTATCCACTGTTCAAAACCAGATTTGGACATTCTTGTGCTGTAGCACACTGTCCATTTTTTTCTGCTAGGCCTGCTAAGTAGGGCCCAGCATTATTTACAGATAAAGTTTCACTGCTTTTTGCAAGTTGTTGCAAATGTATCTTATCTGTTCCTTTCTCCTTGAACTGTTTTGTATGTGCTGTTTTGCTTATCTCATACTGATTGAAAGAGTACTTTGAAAATCTAAAAAAACCAGAACAGATACAGCTCTTGCTCTGGTTTGCCTTAGTTGTGGGTTTTTTTAATACTTTTTTTAATGGACAATTGATAAGAAATTAGATGTTACAATTTCCAGGTGTGGGAACTACCTAGAGTGTTGTCAGAGACTCAGCTTCATGTTGTTTTGATGTTTGAGTCAGCTGTGTGCAGACAGAGCTGTGCGTTTCTGTGGCCACTGATGCGCAGCGGGGACTGCTCCAGTGCCAAGCTCTCATTTGCAAGCAGGGCTGAGAGTGCTGTGCTTGTTTGGTGCTGTAAGAAGATAAAATGTTTTGTTAATTCCGAGGTTTTGTTTTGTACTGTGTGATAGAGCTTCGGGAAGGCAGCACATGGTCATCCGGGGAAGTTGTTTGGTGGAATGATTTTCGAGGAAACCTCAGGAGGGCAGTATTAGGAATTGCAAAATGTCAAGGCTGAGCAACTGAGCTCCCAAATGAACCCTGGCGCCTTAAGTGTTGTAGAATAGCAGGTGTTTCTGTGGGCTTTTTTTGTTGTTGTTGAGGTAACTTTTAGCTAGCACATTTCTATTCTAACAAGAGACATTGGGAAATTACTAACTGGAAGTGTGAGCTGCAGTCATGATGTGATCAGAGCAGCTGGCTGCTGCTTTGGCTACAGCAACTTTTCAGTCAGAGTAAGACACAAGGTGATGTGGTTTGCCTTGTAGGAAACAGGGTTTGTAAGCTGTATTTGTGGAACAGATGATTTTATGAAAAATATGTTCTTTATGAGATGACAGACTAATTTTGAGGCTGAATGTGTCATAATCAGTTCACAACAATTTTGACTCTTCTGCTTTTTAGTCAAGTAACTTGAATAATGCTACAATGGATGTGACTATACTGTCATTTTAAAGCAGAAGTAGGGAATTTGCCATAATATTGAAATCTGAATCATTCCCCTGTCTCTCCTTTATCTATGGACAGTGGGCCTGGGTGACTTCTCTGGCATTACTGTGAGAAATGGGTCAGGTATATCTACATCAGCACTCAGTAACTACCAGCTTTTCTAAACTCTTGAACTATGTTACTAATTTTATTGACAAGGTGACAACAGAGGTTTCCAAACTTAGAAACAAGATGTCAACAGAGCAATGAGTTACTTCTGTCGGTGGGATTGTGAGTGTCTTTAAGGATCTGTGACAATGGTTGGCTGAAGGCTGGAATGAGCCTTTGCATACTGGCCAAAGGAAAATAAGCTCTGGTTTTCAAAACTGTTCTTAAGGGATGTTTTGAGGAATACACAATTAAAGGCTGACAGAAGATGATTAGAATCAGGACCTCCCTATTTTCCGGGCAATGGATGCATTGGGCTTTCATTAGTAAGCAAATGAGCTGGGTATGGGGGAAAAGTAGTTGAAGGAGGAAAAAACCAACTTTCCTTGCTCATAGGGTAACTGGTACCTGCACAGCTGCCAGGATTTTAAATGCCTGCTGCAGGGCAAATTAAATACCATGGGAGCTGAAGATCTGTTTTCTTTAAAACTCTGAGCGGCAATTACGCCAACTTTGACTTTTCCTTCAGTCCAGAGCTTGGTGTATCTCTGCCAGGATTTGACTGTCAAACTGCCAGTGTCAGAAACTGGACTGTATCCTGCTGAAATGACTCCTGCTACCCAACAGGAAAGTCTGAACACACAGGTGCCTGCATAGGTCACCTCCCTGCTTTCCCAGGCCAAGAGCTGCATTGTCAACAAAGCAAGCTGTGAAGTGCTCCTGCCGCTTCTGTGTTTCCTGTCCCTGCTCAGGGGCTGCTCTAAATGAAAGGGCCTTGCTATTGCCCTGATAGCTAATCTATAGCACAGCTAACATCCTCCAGTAAAGAGATAAGGGCTTGCCAAAGTCCAGCTGTTCTGGGTATCTGAAACTGAAGAACAAATCTCTTTTGATAGGCCCTTCACACTGGCATGAATTTTTGTGTCCAGCATGGGTTAGCCAAGTGTAGTGTCCTATCCAGCAATAGCACTTTGAAGTTACTGAAAATAATGTTATGTTCTGACCCTTACCTGGGAATCATGTAGGTGTCTTGTTCTCATGAGAATTTTTGGACTTGGTAATAATTCTCAAATGTAATGTTTGGACAACATTTGCATTACATTCGTCTATCTGTGAACCATCCTTCTATAAAGACAGGATGGGTGAAAGTTTGTTATGATAGTAAATTTTAATATTTTGCATTTTAAAGGAATATTTCTTTTTGAAAATTTTAAGTATTTAAATTAAGTGCTCCTGTGATTAATTTCAGAAGGAAGACATTTTGATAATGGCTTATTTGTTCTGGTAATCCTTAAGTATGTAACATGTCATTCTGCTAGAATAAAATTGATTATTACATGCAATTGATCAGTTCAAAATTAAAAGTAATGTGATCTTCAAGTCAGCTAACATGCACTGTGGCTTTTTTTCTTCCAGTGTCTGAAACTTGAAGTGAAGAAACATGTCTCAGTCAGGTGAAAAAGTAAAGGTAAAGAGATGGCTGTGTAGCCAAAATTTTGTCTAGAATCTGTTCAACTTCTGAAAACATTTGTAGCTTTACTGAAGTGCTTAAATTGTGGATGAATGATACTTTATTGCTTCAGATGTATTTCTTAAAAGGAACTGCTTAGTAGAGACAGAGATTGTATCTGATCACTCAGATCACCAGACATTCAGTCTTTGCTTACAAAATTGAAATGGTACCTTCACCTAGGGAAATTTCAAACAAACAAATATGACAAACCTTTATTTCTAATGTTTTTGCCAACCTGGATGGGCTTTAAAAGGATTGTTAGCAAATAAATAATTACCTTTTAAGTGATTTCCCTTGTATCCTCCCACACCACTGGAAGGGTATGACATTGTAAAACACCTGTTCTCATCATAAATTCATCTGTGAAGAGGACATCTGGTTTCAGGTAGCCCATAGGTCCCTAAATCAGGTGGCTGCAGCTCTTATTTAGGCTCCTATTAGGTTTTCAGTCAATGGGTAACAGATGGTGGAGCAGCCTGCCCTGTTTATAGCCCTATCTCTTTGATAAGTTTTTCAGGCATGTTTCTTTTTCCTGCTTTTGTGTTGGAAGTTAAAGATTGTGAAGATAGGTGAACAACTTAACAAGCAAAAGATACATCTCTGTGTGATTGTATCTCAGTAATCTCCCCATCTGTACAATGTTCTTCTTTTTTACCTAAAAGCATATGCATTATTTTTATAGAAGATAGTAGCAGCAGACACCAGATTTGAACAGAATTTTTAATTTTGAACTGTATTTATTTCTTAAGATTAATAATAGTGTGTTCTTGCAAGCTTGCAGGGTTGTTTTTTTTTTTGTTTTATCCAAGGGGAGACTTTTGTTTGTGTAGCTCAAGGTATTTACCTGATTTCTATTTATATCAGCCCATTTGGTAAATGAGCCTTTTCAAGGTCTTGCTATTGCAGCAAAATTTCTTTAATTCTCTATTCTTCCTTGTGCTTTATATACCCCTGAACTTTATTGTGTAGAAAGAAACTCTTGTTCAGTTTTTTAGGGGGAAAGGGATCTCATTTATATTCAACCTTTGTTTCCTTGTCAGTTTTCCGACTCGGCAGGCTATGTGGGATTTGCTAATCTGCCCAACCAGGTTCACAGGAAATCTGTGAAGAAGGGCTTTGAATTCACACTCATGGTGGTTGGTAAGTAAGTTGTTTAAGTATTTTTGCCTGTTATACAACAACAACAACATTTCTTTCACATAGGTGCATACATCTTCCTACTTAGCAATTGACTTACACAATAGAAAAAGCTTTGAACCTCTATGCACTTTCTAATTACATCTGTTACTATTTTGTCATGTTTAGTAGGAGGGAGTATTTATAGTGAATAAAGATGATGACTTGGAGCCAACAGGACATTTTTGCATTCCTAATTCATGGTCAGATGACAGGGGTAGTTGTTTAATCTTTCTTTCACTCTTGTTTCCCCATTGAAGGCATGACTGCGTGCAGTATCTTGCTGTTGAAATGGTGATGCTGCTGTTGTGTTTTCTGCTGTTCTGTACTGACTCTGGTGTCAGAGATAAACCTGTAATTTGCCTGTTCTGTCGAGGAGCACCTCTGAGTCTCTTTGATGGAGAGTCCTTTAGGCACAAAGCTCTTCCAAGTGTTGAATTGTGTTTACACTAAATCAGTTTAATGGTGTGCATGTGCAAAGGGAGTCCTCAGTACTGTCACCTTTTTGTAGCAGTTAGTGAAAAATGAAAATGTGCCCTGTAGTACCATTTGGGATTACTTGGTGACAGTATTCACCAGTGTTTGTAAGATAAACAGGTAATTTGTGATAATTGTAGTGTTCTTGTGTCAGGTAGTTTATTGTGAGAAATACAGATAACTTTTTCATCTCTAACATCAGGTTAGTAGCATCTAAAATAATACAGCCAGTTGTTCTAAATGCTGACTCCTTTGATTCCTTGAGTTAGGAAACAAGTGATTTTTTTGAAACTCAGATTTAGTAGTTAAATTTACATGTTTAACTTCATTATTTAGATGTAGGACAGAATTTGTATCATTTGAAGTTACAGAATTATGAAACTTCTCAGGTAAATTTTGAATAATTTGCTTTATGATTTTCAGTTTCATAGAAGCTATATGGGCTTTACTGTAAGGGTGCATATCTTGACTATTAGTTGGGATTTCTTTACTCATTCATCTTCCCAGCAGTGTTCCAGGTTCAATTTCTAGCTTAGGAAAACCTTCAAGCTCTCAGAAATTTTCAGCAGGAGACTTACAGCTCCTGATTTTGTAAGTTTAAATGAAAAAAGCTATAATTTCCCTCAAGTAACTGAACTATCTCTAGATCTGTAGTCCAAGTGCTGTATGACCTTTCAGCTTTTATTGTGACATCTGTTACAGTAAACTTAAAATTTTCATGTAACATTTATTAAAACACTGGAGACTTGTTTTTCCGGTGTTTTCAAAGTGTTTAGCTGAACCTTTGATGTTTTTATATCAAAAGCTAGGGTGGATCCTGATGAACAAATTATTTTTCCTCCATAATGTGGGCTTGGAGAAAGACAAGGTGCTTTAAAAATCTTGGAGTAAAATGTGTATATGCTTAATAACCTGAATTATTTTGTTTATAGGTGAGTCTGGCTTAGGAAAATCCACTTTAATTAACAGTCTGTTCCTGACTGATCTTTATCCAGAACGTTATATTCCTGGAGCTGCAGGTAAATGTGGTTTTGCAGTTCCTCCAGCACACTCCACCCTATAAAATTTCATGTTCTTTCAGTTAATATTGCTTCATTCTTCACCCATTACACCACTTTGTCATGCTGTATTTAAATTTTCTATATTATGTTTTGTTGAGCTGTCATTTTCTTATTTAGATTTCCTTGCAAAGACAGCTTTTGTTTCTTTATCAGTTGCTATTAAAAAAAAAACAGCTCCTGGTTTTGCTCTAATCCCCATTTCTTCTTCCTGCTTTTTGTCTGTAATGCCTTAAATCCTGGTTAGAAGTGTAAATAACCTTTTGACAAAGAATCTACTGGGCTTTTGAGTATTATGATTTTATTTTTGCATATTATCATGAGTAAACACATGTTTTAGTTCACTGTTTCTTGTTTACTTAAAAACCATGGTGTTAAATTCTGCTTACTACGTTGTGTATTTTGATAAAATATTTTATGTCACTCAGGTTACACACAGTTGAACTTGCAGTTCCTCCTCTATTGCTCTCTCCTGTGGGGGTCTCTGCAGGAATTGATAGGCAAATAACAATCCAAATGTTCCTTTATTTTAGAGAAAATAGAGAGAACAGTTCAAATCGAAGCTTCTACAGTAGAGATAGAGGAGCGAGGGGTGAAGCTGCGTTTAACTGTAGTTGACACACCAGGATATGGAGATGCCATTAACAGCCAGGACTGGTATGTGTGTAAATACTGCTTTGTTAATGAAGTGTGTGTCTTACACAAACACTATTCTAGTGGCTCTGGTACTTTCTACAACTTTCAGTTTCAACTTTCTAACCACTTTTGATGTTTTTAAAAGTTTTGTAGGCTGTGTCTATGATTCTGCCTCAAAATTAACAGCCTCTCCTTCAAAAAATTTCTCTGAGCACTGCAGTCAGCTTTTTGTCTTTATGGCTATTCCAATAGGACAGAATTCTGGTGAGGGAAATTTTTTGTCTTTTACTTTCTGTGTCTCTGGCCCATCCAGTTTTCATGTTTTTAAGAGTTCTTTTCATTGCCTGTCCTCTATATGTACTACCAGCAATTTGGGAAGAACTGGGGTTTTTTTATGATGAAGTTACCACTTGGCTCTCTCTGGCCTACATACCATCAGCAGTCTTTAATGGGTGAAATAATTGTCAGCAGATACACTGGAAAATACACATAATGCTTTAGCATAATGATTATGTAGAAATAAATTTATAAAGCAGCTAGAAAGGAAGAGGGCAATTTGTAACAAAGTTAGAATAACTAAGTTCATAAATGTAAATTTCCAAATAATCGCATTCAGGTAATTCTCTTTAACTTTGGAAAGCTGATGAATTTTTTCAAATAAAGATGAGATATCCTTACTGGGATGCTTCTAGTTTCAGTAGATTAAAACTTTGAATTTTCATATGGTTGTCTTTTAAGAAGTGCTAACAATATTTATTTTACTTAGTTGTTAAGTTTGTTGACACTTTATTTGTAGTAGTGGCTGTGGTGGTAATCCCAAAGCAAACAAGCATCACTGTGCAGAGAAATAGAGCATAAAGCTAATACAGGGCTTGAGTCCTTCTCTGTGAGTTAAAGACAGGGAAAAGACAAATAGCAGGTAAAAAACATATAAAATGCCAGTAGAGCGTTTTGCAGTCTTCCATTGACAGAATGATGTATCTGCAGTGTTCCTATTATCAGATGGTTTTTCTCCTTTCTGTGGTGTAGATGTAGGAACACGGCAAAAGTGAGGGCAGTGAAGTTCTGTAATACACTAAATGAAAGTCTGAAAGTGAAGCTCTAGTGAGATTTTTATTTTCCTCCCACTTTTCCTACTTTAGCAAGTTGAAAAAATTGAACTTTTGGAATAGCACAAAGGCATCTTTTCTGGGCTGCATCATGGTCTTGCTTATTTTGTGCACTGTTGACTAGAGCTTCCTTCCGCTGGAGCTGAGAGCTCTGCAGCCTGTGCATTGTGTTATAGAGAGCTCTTCCTGTTGATTGTGTTCTAATGCCCTTTGTTTATTCTGCTCAGATGTTTCTTAGAGACCTACGTGTTCGGATTTTCCCCTTTCTTTTTGGAGGTTGTCTGAATAGAATCATTCTGTGGTGATTCAGACCCAAGTAGAACAATTTATATGTAATTTTCTGTGACAAATCTGAAACATCAAATACACTACAGGAACAAATAGTACTGACATCTTACAAAATAAAAAGATGCAGTTAATGGAATCTCTTTAATCCCCTTACGTCACATAAAAGCCTTTCAGCCGTGGCAAGTGTCATTTTGACAAAGTGTGTTAATCTTTACAGGATGTCTCAGGGACTTGGATGGACAGACTCTTTGTTTTGAACCGTAGTGAGGACTAACCCAGTGCAACCACCTTCCTTCCTTGGTAGTTCAGAGGAAGGAGCAAGTTCATGTTCTTGAACTTATGTTTGTGTTCAGGAGCATTTACTGCAGTCGAGGTTCAGTGGTAGATAGTGCTGCTGATGAGCCAAGGTTTATAAAACCTCCTTTTTGGGAAGGCTGCAATTTGTGCAGACTATTTGTTTTTTGAGGTGACAAATTTTACTAAGGCTATTTTTGAACACAGGTAAATCAAACTGGCAGGGTGTATCTAGGAGGCAGAAATGGCTGGGCGTGTTTCAAATGTCATTCTGCTGAGTAGGTTCCCTAATGGCTTTGAGTCTCTGTGCATTGATGAAAGGGCTAAATTTTGGAGTTTGACTTTCATGGATGGGAGCTGAAGTAAATTTTTATGTATTTTGTGTCAAAGAAAAAGATCTGATAAGGATTTTGTGCTACTAGGAGTGTGTCCAGGAGGTCTACTGGATTGGAAAAACAGCAGTGGTGGATTGGGAAATGATTTGTTATATATTTAGTGCGACACACTTTCTGAAGTAATTCTTGTTTTCTGGATGCTACTGTACTTAATATGAAAGGGTGGAGGTGAACCACAGTTAACCATGGTGATTTTTTTTAAGATTCTGTGGGAAGCTTTAGTGCTGGATGGAGTTCTGTATTCTAGACTCAGACCCACACCTAGTGTGGCATGCTCGTGGCATCAGTTTAGGGGTGTGTTTGGAGAACAGCAAAATTCTTTATGGTGGGAGCTTTGACACATTCAACATTTTTCCCTGCATAAGTACATTGGGATCATGAGAGAAGCATGTCCTTAAAATAACATCTTTCATAAGAAGAGAGGGGATCTAATCAGGGGAGGAAAAAAATTGCTTGATGCTTAGATTTGCTGTGATATCTGGCCTCAAAAAAGCCATTGACAAAACAGACCACAGGTGAACTTGTTAGATGTTGCTGATCACACTCTTGATTTCATCTTACTTGCAGTGCCACAGGTTTTTCTTTGATAGCTGCTCTCTGCTCTGTGGCTGCTGCTATTTATTTATTTATTTTTAACTGACTAAGGTTATATTTTGTGGGTTTTAGCAGCTTGAAAATATTGTTCATTTTCCCCCAGTGGGCATAGTTGCAGTGTTTTGTTGTTTGCTGTTCCAATACAGGATGTGCTATCTCCTAAGTCATGACAGCACTGCGGTGTGAGGCAGGTGTTTCCCGGAAGGCAGGAGGTACGGGACACTAGGGAAAATGATCCTGGGGACACTAGAGGGAAAATGAGAGCTGTTAGACCCAGAGAACTGCACGTAAACTAATTACATTGCCAGAGAAATGTGTGATAGTTCTTTCCCATTGTTAGTGTTTGGGTTCTGTCCTAATATTTGTATGTCTACAGTCTTGTTACCTTTTACCAGCTAAGAGAAATATTGAAGATTAACAGGGACAAAAACCATATTGATGTGTTTCAGCATGTTTAGATATTAAGATGCTGTTTCCTAATGAGTAGCACCAAGGTCAAAACCCAATAAATTCCATCTTTTGCTTGGCTTGTTTCTGTAATATGACTTAGAACAGCCAAATGTTGCAATGATGTAAGTGTGTGTACATATATTCTGCTGTGGATTTATTCCTTCTCAATCCAAAACCTTACTTAACTTTGGAGAATCAAATTCCCTCCAGGATCTCTTCCATCATTCTTGTTACTTTCTTTTATCTCTTTTGCAGCCATGCAGCCGTGGGTCAAATGTTGCTGCCTTTTGCAGTGTTTGCCAGCATTCTGTGTTCATTTTGCATATGATCAGTTTTCTGTTATCCCTCTGTTTCCTCCTTAAATGTATCTCATCAACTTTGTGCTTTCTCAGCAAAAGAAATATGGATGGTCCTATTTCTCAAGTTAAGCTTTCTGCTTAGTTTTTTCTCAAGTAGTTTAAGACATATTCACAATACACAGTCATCTGCCTAACCTTATCTACGTCAGCTGTTCATTTCCCTTCCCCTGCAGTACCTAATTTAAAGTGTCCTTGTATATTAATGGTATTTGCAGGTGTCTGCATGCTTAAAACAATCTTAGATATGCACTGTGTTTTCTTTTCTCTCTCTGGTCACTGCTCTCTGTGTCTGATTAATCTGTGTGATCAGATTTTGTACTCATTTACTTTGTAGGAATATTTTAAATTGTCTTGAATTAAGTAGGAATTATTTTTCTTTGCCAACAGAAAAGAGTTTTGTAAGGTAACAAAAATAGCTTAATAAATCATGTGGTGCTTTAGTGCATGACTTGCAAATGTATTTGTACTTAATTCAAACAGACTAGAATACCAGAATTTTCATAGGTAACTGTAGAAACCTGGCTCTAGAGTCAGGATTGTAAATCAAGAGGATATCCGGGATATGTCATTTGTTGACTGGTTTAAAAACAGATCTTCAGCCCCTACCCCCAGAAAAACAAGCAGAAAAATCCTCAATCTTTTGTTCCTGTGTTGTCAGCACTTGAGTGCTTTTTCTGAGCTTGCACTTGAACCTTTTATCCAGTGAACAGAGTAACACTTGAAACTGGCTCTAGGCATAAGTTGACACTTGGTGGTTGTTATGAAAACACCCTTTTGCATTATCAAAATATTTTTCCTCGGTACTAGATAAAATGCTAGGAAGTTGAATTTTTTGTAACAGTCATGTTTTTAATAAAAGTGTGTTTCTCCTTCTTATCTTTTCATGATTCTTTCCTTATTATTTAAAGCTGATGTAAGATGCCTCTCTTTCTCCCCCCTCTCATACCACAGCTTCAAAACAATTATCCACTACATTGACAACCAGTTTGAGCGATACCTACATGATGAGAGTGGTCTGAACAGGCGCCACATCATAGACAACAGAGTCCACTGCTGCTTCTACTTCATCTCTCCTTTTGGGCATGGGTAAGAAAAAGGTCAAGCTTCTGTATTTTGGGGTGCTCTACCTTCACAACAGTTCATAAGTCTGTTCATTACTTGGACTGGTAACTTAGCAGTGATGTTAATTGAGTTACCAACCTGTCAGTTAGCCAGTGCAATTAAAACAGTCCTTGGAGATTAGTGCTCTCCTTTACTTTGCCCCCGTTGGCATTTAATATTATTTCAAGGCAGTCACTACTGCATTGTTTATCACCCAGAAACATAAATGCTTTTAATATCCTCTTCATTATATAGTGACAATTCTAATTACAGCTTAAACTTTGCACAACCAAATTGATAAGCAAGGGCATTAAGCTTAATGGCTTCATTTATTATGAAAATACTGTTTATGTGGACACTTGACATAAGTAATTTTTTATATATTTAGTCTGTTATAAAGCAAACAACACAAGACCTCATGCCTATTTTAAATCTTTTTTTTTCCCCTGCTTGTTGGCAGACTGAAGCCATTAGATGTAGAGTTCATGAAGGCTCTTCATGGAAAAGTCAACATTGTCCCTGTGATTGCCAAGGCTGACACCCTGACGCTGAAGGAGAGGGAGAGGCTGAAGAGAAGGGTAGGTCTAACTCTTGATCATGAGAACAGAGCAAGCCATACAATGTTAAAGCCAAATATGAAGTAATTTCAAACTGAAGAGGGGTGAATGATATTGGCCAAGGACCCAATCTTCCCACCTCACACCTTAAGGTGTAAGGTGGGAAATCTTCACTGAAGTCTGCTGTGCTTTGCCAGTTACACTTGTTAAGAATGTGGCTGTTCTTGGCTTCATGTACCTTAGCAAAGCAATGCACCCAGTAGGGCAGGTTTTGGGCAACACGGTTTGTAACAAGAGTTCAGGCAGTCCTGAAAGGAGAAGTGGAGATGTTTCAGACTGGCCCTCAGAGAGCAGTGGCCTGAGTGTCCCTTAGTGCTGGGAGTGCATTAGGTGTGTTCTGAGGGCATATCTTCAGTTTCATACGGCAGGTACTTGGGTTGTGCACTCTGCTGCATGGTTTGTAGCAAAATGTGGTTGGAAACTTTTTAAATAAGTGGACTCATGGTGCAAACTAAAACACTAACACAGAGACAGGACAGTTGGGTTAATATATGAGCAGGGTGCTTTTGTGGCTCTGTTGTTATGGGAAAATGCATGTTGTTGTGTGAATATTTTTCCTGCTGGGTTATCTGTTCATCTGAAACACCAGCACATACTCAGGGTTGCAGTGGAGACCATCTGTCTCTCCAGACAGTGGTACTAAAATCATTCTTTGCTTTGCAAGGTTTATTCAGCATCTTGAAATTTTGTTTTTTGACAAACGTCTCCAAGACAGCCCAGCTTTTGCCAGATATGACATTGTAGTGATTTAAATGGAATAATGTCAATATTTGTGGTTGTACAAGTCTTTAACCTTAAATCAAATTTCCATTTTATTGCATCATCTGAGCAATGAGTGTAAATATTTAATATGTTCTGGTTTATCTCTTTGATTGAGAATGACTTTGTGCACCTTGTTAAAGAAATGAGTAGGGGTTGTGATTGTATTATGTATGCTTAGAGGTGGTCCAGTAAAATTTATTGAGATCACAAGCTTTGTCAGGTTCAGTTGACTCAAATAATCAGTACAATAATTTGTAAAATCTAACGTGTTTGAACCCAACAAAGCCTATGAATTTTTACAAATTTAATGACTTACCCCTTGAGTAGTGTAGAGATAATTAGTACTTCTACATTGCAGTCTGTATTTTACACCAGAGTAAACCTTTTCACCTTTTCATGGTAAGATATCTTTTATATTGCATTTTCATGCAAAGCATAACAGTTGTTTTGACTGTGACTTTCTGTAGGTCTTTTTAATGATTATTGAATCTTTATTCCAAGGGTGTTTGTGTTGGGAATATTTTTCTATTTTCTTGAAGAGAGACTGCGGTTTTATTTACCTGGGAAAATCGTATAGATAAAATCACGCTTGCAAAGCAGCACATTGGCTGAATTCCACCTAAATTGAGAGGATTTGTTTGGAGGTTTTTTGAGTTAACCAGTGCCACAGTGGCAGGTGTGGCCATGGTTTGTGTGGGCATATAAAGAACTACATTTTGACAAGGTGAGATACTGCTGGCATTGCTGCTGTGTTTTATAAAGCTCAGTGATTTAAGAAATGGAATGGGTCATTAGTAGCTGAGAAAGTTTGAAGTGGGGACAGTTTTAACTGCATGAACCTTGCCTGCAATGCAGGCAAGCGTCCACTGAAGAGGAGAGGAGATACTTGTACAGAAATGAGCAGCTTTATGGTGAACCAGGTGTAAGGAAATTTAAAAAGTTCATTCATTGAGACAAGAAGGACCTTTAGATCTTGCTGAGGGAAATTCTGTCTGGGCTCTTGAGCTTTAATTTTGTTCCTCCACAAATACTATAATGTAACAACAGGTGCACTGCATTCAAATTGAAAGGACTCATAGGATAATCATAAAGCAAGAATGTGGTTGATTGTGCAGGTTTTATTGCTTTTCCTTTTCTGTTACTGTACTGACTTTGTGAAAGATTTTTATCTCACATTGTTTGTCTAGCTGCTACTTTTTATAAAACCTCCTGTATTCACCCTTTCAGCAGTATAGTTCAGGCTCAATGTTCATAGGTGCTTACTTTTTGGTTCAGCATTTGGGAGCAGAATGATGTTGGAAGACTTGAAGGAGGCATTTAAGTGGAACATTACTTTAAAATAAGATTCACTGGGAATTTAACTAACTTTTAAGTAACTAACCATTAAAACAATCTGGATTTAGACATATGGGCACCACATTTATGCACTGGCTAAGTCCAACAAGATGAAGGGCATCTGTAGTCTGAGGGAGTGGTTAGGGAACAGGTAAACAAGTTTTCATTATTTTTATACTGCTGGCAAAGGTCACTCTACAAACTGAGTTTATATTAAGTCAAATGTATAATGTGCTTCCAAAGCTTTGAAAATCAAAGCTACTGTATATTGTTCTAACTCAAAGCATCTTGGCCAACAGAGTCTCTAATCAAGAGTAGGAATCAAAGTCCTGCTTTGCTGACGCAGCTTGAAGTCTTACTTTTTTTAGATGTTTCTGCCATTTGGCCGTCAATCTGAAGTAAAATGTTTTTGTTTTGCCGCTGTGGACTAAGCAGCAAGATTAGCTTGTGGTGCTTGCAAAGGAAACCCAGCTTGGAGTAATTCCTGTTTGGGCTTTCTGGAATTCAAAGTTATTTTTTAAAACTCTTGAGTGGGAAGAAATGCACGACAGTTTCACAAGCTGTGCCATGCAAGGCTGCTAAGGAAACATGCTCAAAAGAATGACTTCATGCGAGGGGAACTAATATTTTGACTTTTTTTTTAATTTCCCATGGGAAGGCTAATCTTTAGGAACACAGAATCCTCTGAGGCCAATAAAATTCAGATTTGAAGAAGCAAAATGCTGTTTCATTGTTAGGAGCATAAAATACAGTTTGTTTTTATTGCAATTCTTTTTCCTTTCAGGAAAGCACTAGGTTTAACAGCTGTAATATATTATTCTAGCACCCCTTGCTGTCGGCTTTCCCGTTATTGTTCCACTTGCATTTTATCTCAAAGATCTCAGCCAGGTTAAATGTGCTTTCTTGTTTTATGCAACCACTTAAAGGCATCGAACTGCAGTGCTGCCCCACCCATCCCAGCTGTGCATCTTTTATTGTCATTTGGTGACAGCTCGGGTCTCTTTCATTTTGCAAAACAGTAACAGCATCCATTGATTTCAATGTCATTGTGTGAATGTGTTAATTGCTTATTGGCAACACTTACTCCCAAATTTCTTTTCTCTCTATAAAATATTGCTCTCTGTGTAGGTGGGGGCTCGCAGTGCTTTACTCAGCTCGTGTGTGAGTGCGGGGGATGTTTGTTTATATACCTGGCAGGAAAACACTGTCAGGGAACAGCTGTGGCTCATACATGGTCTTTCCTCTGCTAATGGTCTGGAGAATTGTTTTCTTTTAAACACCTGTTTAATAACCAAGTTCTGGTTGGATGATTTTAATTTATACTGTAGCTGTTGATTGCCATCATGACAGAGTAACCAAACAATACTCAGAGAAGGCTCATTAGGACCTCTCTATTTGAAGTCTGCTTGTTTTTGTGCTACCAAGTTCATCTCCAGTTGTATATGCAGTAATGGCATCACAAGTCCTTACATAGGCTCTTCTGAATATTTTTACCATTACTTTAGAACTCTCCCAAAATTTGCCCAAACTTAGTCTGTGCTGAGAGTTTATTCAGCAGGGCAGCTGCTTGGTTCAGGTGGTTGTGGTGGGGTTACAGTTGCTGCTCTAGGAAGTTTGCACAGTTCCCCTTTTCTGCTGAAACATCCAAGATCCCTTTGGAGAGAGTCACTGTGGAATCTCAGCATTCTTCATGCTCTCCTTATACCACCACACTTCCTTTACTGAAAGTAACTCGTCAGTACATTTGATGCAGTGATAAGAGCTGACTTAGGTATGTTCAGTGGTGTGGCAGCAGAAACATTCTCTTTGCTTTTGAAACAGGAATTGACTTGTGCCACCTTTGAAACTTCCAAAGGCCTGGAGTTATGCTGGCTGCTCACCACTGCAGTGATTTCATTAGGAAAAGAATGTGCCCAGGAATACAGATACTGTATTTTTTATGTTAACTTCAGATATTAATGACAAAAGTGTTTTAGAACAGGACCGTTTTCTTAGTGGATTTTTAATTACTTTCTTCAGTTTAAGTGGATAATAGGCTTTTATCTTTTTTGATTCAAGAGGCAATAGGCACCATCTTCTCCATTTTTGAACATATCAAATGCAAAGAAATGTACTTTGGCATGGGGTTAATGGTTTTGATTCTGTAACTATTGAATTCCTTCTTGTTACTTTTACTCTTTTTTTCATATTAACCTCACTTCTTCTGTATTTGCCTTGTAAATCTTCTGGAATTTTTTAATGATTTACTTGCAATGTTATATACATTTATCTTTTGTGCCATTTAAAAAATCTTCAAGCCTGTGTTATTTTGCAGTTTGGGTGAATATTTGTTACAGAGTAGTAAATCAATTTCATATATTTTTAACTGAATACCTCTTCAATGAAGTAAGAGTACTATTCTTTCTGTTTTGCAAACTTTCAGGTTCTGGATGAGATTTCTGAACATGGCATTAGGATTTATCAGCTTCCCGATGCAGATTCTGATGAAGATGAGGAGTTTAAAGAACAGACTAGAGTTTTAAAGGCAAGTTTCACTCCTAGTTTATCATTTTGCTACTGTAGTTCTTCAATGTACAACACACCTAAAGGTGCTTTATTCCTTTCACAACATGTCAAAATTTTCAGTTTTCTTTGTATGTTGACTCTGAATTATAATCCCTTTTATTCCAGTCTCTGCTTCATCAGAATTCCAAGTGTAGTGTGTCACAACTTTCTCTTTTTTTCTCTTTTAAGTGTAAATCACTGTTCACCATGAACTATTATTTGCAGTTTTCTGACTCAAACGTTTTAACATGTGAGCAAGGAAAGAGATTGTGTGTTATGGTTGCTGTACTAATTAACATCTTGCCTCATGTTAAAGCAGATAATCAAGGTTTTACTGAAGTAATTTCCTCTTTGTGCTTGCAAAGGTGTTTGAAGAATGTGTCTGAAATTCTCTTTCTAGCTACTTCACTCTGCATCTGAAGTATGTTTCTGTTGGCTCTTCTCCATGCATGATGTTATGTCAGATGACACATTATGCCCAAACTGTACTTGAACAACAGTCAACTGTTCCTAAAGTGAAGCGTCATTTCCTTCTGGGCCTCTGTTAAAACAAATTGATCCTAACAAAGCTGCAGGTGCTCATAGGAGAGGTTGCATTGCCTGGAATGGGATTCATTGGTTTTCTGATGTGAGAGGGTTTTAATAGAGGGGGTTTGGCAACATTTCTTTTCCCCCCTCTTGCCTTTTTACTTGAATCTTTGTGCTTTCTTTAAAAGAAAGAAAAGCAAAATACAAAAACTAACCAGCCAAAAATCAAAACAGTAACTTGTTTTTTCTGTTTCAACTAGGCTAGCATTCCCTTTGCTGTTATTGGATCTAATCAACTTATTGAGGTGAAGGGGAAAAAAATCAGAGGCCGCCTGTATCCCTGGGGAGTTGTTGAAGTTGAAAATCCAGAGCACAATGATTTCCTCAAGCTGCGCACAATGCTGGTGTGAGTAATGGTAAAATGATCCCATCTCCTGTGCTGACGTAACTGCCACAATGACTAAAAGCCTATAGCAACCTTAATTCCTTAATTTAAAACTAGCCCTGATGGCAGTGCAGAGTTACATTTTAGTCCCCTGCAGCTTGTTTACCTGCTGTACCCTCTGATCTCTGAATTCAGAAAATATTTTCTCTATTTTATGTTGCCAGATATATGTGATGGTTTTATGCCTTATGAGAACTGATCTGATGGCTGTATGTACCAACTGAAGTTTTGTTATAGTGCTGTCGGTGGGGTGGAGAGGCTTTTAAAAACCTCTTCAAAGTGAAGAATATTCCAAAAGCAAAGTGCAATTTTCTTGGCAGTCTGTGAAATCCTTTGTTAAATATGATACCCCACCCCGTTATGATTTTAGCCGATACGGATATTCTGCCTGCGTAAATGGTTTTAAGTGATTATTTTTAAAAACGATGTTTTGCTATTGTTGGAAATGAATTCCGTTGTGTCATTCCAATTTCAGTCTGCACTGGGCAGGGATTGCCCTCTGCTGGGCGTTGGGAGCAAGTAGGTTTTCGGTTTTTTTCTTGGCAATTGGAAATGGTTAAGTAATGTCAGCTGTTGTGTGAGCCAAGCAGCTCCACCTAGCTCCCAGTTACAAATTGTATTTGACAGCACTTCAGGGTAATAAAATACCTTTGGAATTTAAGTATCTTTCTGTATAACTGTCTTTGCAATGTTCTTAACACTGCAAAAACTGGTATAAACAACTTGTCTGAAGTAATTAATGACCAAGAGGAGGACAGCATATTTTGGGTGTTTGAATAATATTGGTGGGGCACTTAGGAATGGATTAAAGATCAATGAACTTGAAAGCAGAGTTCTGGCTGGCTTGGTCTGTAAGGATTTACTTTTCTGGTAAATACATCCATTAGCTAAAACAGAAGATAAAAGGTTGTTTTTCTTTGTTTTGCTGAGGATGACAGAGTGTCCAATAGCCCTTTGCATGTTCTAGGACTCACATGCAGGACCTGCAGGAGGTGACCCAAGACTTGCACTACGAGAACTTCCGTTCCGAGAGGCTGAAACGCACTGGCAAGTACGTGTGTGCTTCCCCTGGGTCTGCTGCTCCTCTCTGCCCCCTTACAGGGAACTGCCTCTTCCTCCTAACTCATCCTGCCTCTAAACAATTATTTCTGATGAGATCTCAATCTGACAAATTCTGAAATTTGTATGAAATGCTCTTTTTGAAGAGGAATAATATATAGTGAAGTGCTGTGCTTATAAACAGTTTAAATCCCCTTTTCTTTATGCTTTTAATTGGGATGTGCAGGAAGAAGGTGCCTGCAGGCAAAATAGGTTTTATGTAATGGTGTCTGCTTGAGGAAAATGAACACTAGTGGGCAAATTTACATAGGCCCCAGTCTATCTGTTTAGGGAGGTATTGCTTCCCTTGCTCCTTCATATGTAGCTAAAGAGAAAAGTTTAGACTAAACAATCTTTTCTGATAATTTTTTTAATGGAGTTTATTATCTCTTTTAATTCTTGGCAAGGTTGTCCTTGGCAACTTAATGGAAAAAATCCATATCTACCTTTGCTGCATCCTTTGGGATAGCATCTTACTCTTGTCCACGTTCCACTTGTTCAAGTATTCAGCAAAGCATTTTGATGTTAAAGAAGAAAGGAAATAGCCTACACAGCTTTTTAGCCATTGGTTTTTGTACCATGGATAGATAGTGAAGGAAATCTCTTTATTAAAGTAAATTACAAAAAAAAAAACAACCATACAGCAGTGAAGAAATCAAATTTTAAGAAATGGAGAGTGAATAGCAGGAGTCTGTGAGGTAAAGATGGCCTTTTACAAAAGGGAGGCATGATTTAAAGAACATCCTAATTTCCCCTGTATGGAAGAATGTAGACTTTAATGATAATAATTGAAATATGAGTTTTGAATATGTTCTTGGAGATTTTTACTTCTGTATTTTATGCTGTCAATATGTTCTTTTCTTCAATAGGCCTGTTGAAGAGGAAGTGGTAGACAAGGATAGAATCCTCCAGCAGAAGGAGGCTGAGGTAAGAGGAACTTTTCTAAAACTTGTTCTTTAATATAACATGCTGTGTTCCAATTTCAGTTTTCTGCATCAGCTACTGCCTGTGGCAGGTAGGATTGGAGCTGAGCTAAATGACAGACCTAACCTGACCATACAAGTTGCCCTTACAGTGTTTTATTTATAGTCACTTCCATTGTGGGTGGGAGGTAGTGTGTGCACTCTTGGTTGTAGGCAGAGTGTTTATCACTTCCTGTTTGGGTGCTAATTTTCCATAAGGATATTTGCTATTTTAAGTATTGAAATCAATTTATGTTTGTCAGCTACACGGGCTGCGTGCTGTGGTGGGATATTCTGACAGTCTCATGTCATTTCAGATGTGCATGTGCTTACTGCAAGCACATTACCAGTAAATTTATTCTTATTTCTTGTGGCTATGGAGTAGAAATAGGCTCTTAAAAATCCCATAATATAAGGAATACATGTGTTTTTTCATCTTAACCTTGACTTAAATCACAGTATTTTTGTTGCACCCGTCAGTTTATGGATTTGGTGTTTTCAAGCTCTGATTTCTCAGTCTGGTTCCAAGCTATTGCTAAGCCTTTTAATTTAGTATTTTTATGTTTTAGTTGTAAAAACTCACAAATTTTTAGCCTGGTATTTAAATTCTAGCAATATGCTGCCAGTGCTTATACTACTTGCAGTGTGAAAATTGAGGACTTGCTGCCAGTTGTAAGATAGTGGTTTTTTTCTCTTTATCCTTCTTTTATCCAATTCAGTTTGCATCCATGTCCATAACTGCAGGAAGGCATGATTGGAAAGATCATTTCACATGTGCAGTGATTTGAAATAAAAAAATAAAAAGCTACAAGCAGTTTTGTGTGTTTCTGAGGTGGAAGTTGACTCCCATACATGGAAATTTTTGAAATTTACTTTGGTTTGTGCATTTCTTTTTTCCCTTATAGCATCCATATTTAAAAATAGCTAACCCTGGTTAGCTATTGGCTAACCCTGGCATGTTGATATAAATAGCAAAAAATTTTCCTAAAAGGAAATGCAGAAGCAGCTGATTACCACCATAATTAGTAGTTAATAATATGAATTACTGGAGATTGAGTGAGCTGCAGATTTATCACTCTATAACTGCATTTCAGCAGCATAAGTACACTTGATGGCTGTGCACATAAAAGAGTGGAACTTCTGCAAGTGTTCTGTACACAAATTAACTGCCTCCCATTTACTGGGGCATGTGCAAAGCGACAGGAGCCCATCAGCTGATAGCCAGCAGTACTGAATGCTTCAAAAAAGTCAAGAGCATTTTTTGAAAATGTGTTTTGTGTTTGTTTTTCCTTAATGATTCCAAGCAGACTAGTAGACTTCAAGAATTCAAGTTGTAACTGTTTCTCCTGTTATTTGAACTATGTAAATTGTACATGCCTGGTAGTTAAGTAGAATCTTGGGTATCCTTGTAGAACTATTTGTTTTAAGACTTACACCTGAAAAAAGTCTCCTATAAATATTTTTCCCTGGAAACTGTTGATATGGCAGGCACTATATATATATATATATATACACACATTTATATATATTCTATTTATGTATTGGCACAGAATGGTCAAAATAGACCAGTATATAAATAAGTAATGTGTCTTTTATATAACATGGCTAAAGAGATGAAATTTTGAATTTCTCAGGGGACAGTCTTTGGAAGTTTTCTCTGGGGCTAATCATCTCTGAATAATTGCTGCTGAAGTTATGGGGGATTAGGTTAGAACTTGAAAAAACAAATACATTTTTAACTTCTGCATTCTATTGTTCCAAAGAGATCAAGAGGCTTTGCTGAATCTTCTGTAGATAAGCTGGTATGAAGTCTCTTCATCTCCAAATCATCCCTAAGGTTCAGACTGGGAAAAATCTTTGGAGGAAAGAGGCACAGAGGAAATGGGCTTGCATTCCATGGCCTTCACAGAGAAAACAAATATCCATTTCCCCTCCTGTTCTGCATTCCCATCAGTAACGGTGCTTGATGTTCTATTTACAGTTTTGTGAGGTTTATATAACCTTGGAAGGAATGAATGCTTGAACTAATGCCAGGATCATCTTTATCGAGGCATCACTTTTGCTAAATGGTCTTTTATTATGCCAAAGGATGTGGTCCCCAGTTCAGCCAACTTGGAATAGCTAATCTGTCATTTTGGATTTATTGCTTAGTCTGGTTGTGCTTTTGCTCATTTGCAAGTGATGAGCTGCTTTTTAGAGCTGGAAAATGAAAATAGGCATAAAGATATTCTTGTTCCTTACTGTAAATATGATGCAGAACAGATTATTTTGATGTTGTAGTGTAAGTGGGCACAAACTTAACATTTGTAGTTTTTTGCCGTATTTTTCCTACTCTGAAAATGTCTTCTTAATAAAAACCTTTCAAGGTTTTGAGAGATAGTACTTCCAGAAAAAAATGTTAGGGCTGTGATTTCATGAAAACAGCAAGGAATAAACACCTCTGTGTTTCTTTAGTGAGCTACCCTTAGACTTTGGGCAAATCTCTCCATGCTTCTGTGTTCAGTAGAGCTGGTCAGCAGTGGGCTGTGTGTAGTAGAATGAACACAACGTTGAAATTGTTTTCTCTCTGTCCTTCCACTTTCTAACGTGTGTAACCCTTTGGCAGATGAGATGAAGAGCCTTGGGTGGGTGTGGGAGTCAGGGGGAACAGTAGTGGGGCTGCCAGGCTGGGGGCCAGCAGTGGGGAGTGAGGATGGGACTGATGTGTGCACGTCTGCCTGCTGCTGCTGGGCTTTGGGAAAGCACTGTCTGGAAAGAGAAGGGACAGACTTTTATGGGAAGAGACAGCATGACTGCTGGTGAAGACATGCAGACCTGAGGGAAGGGAAAACAGGTCTGAGTTGAATTTATTTTTGTGGGATGTTACTGCCCAACGCAGCAGGCAGAATGCTTCAGCCTTGCCCTATGAAGTGTGCAGTTTTAGTTCTGGAGAGCTTCTGAAGAAGAAAACTCTAGTTAGCAATGGGAACCCTTGAGGAATTATAGTGAAAAAACTTTTTTTTTTCTTTGTTTCTTTTTGAATAATTGCTTTTTCTTGAAGGACCAGCACATGCTGCCCATTACTGAGATGGCTGTGCCCAGAATGATTTCTGTTTTTTGTCAACATGTCCTATGGAAGACATTTATCCTAATGCTGGCCCCATTTCCAAATTATCAAGAATATTTTTCATGTCTTCAGTTAACAAAATTACTTGTTTTCTTTGGTATTGGAAGTATTTTTAATCAAAAGAGCTCTTACAGGAACATTCACTAGAAAATCCACTGCCTGCAGTTTTCCAACTTTCCCTATTCTTGCAGCTTCTTCACTTATGCCTTTCTTACGTAAAGGCGTGGGCAGAAATAATCAGACTTGGTAGAGGGGAAACATATCAGTGGGAAGTAAATATTGTTTGTTTCTTAGTGTTTCTCCTCCTGTGATACCTGCCTGTTGTTGACTGAGAAGCTGTTCACGTTGTTTAAACAGGAACAGTCTGCTGGTATTGTGATGAAATTCTGTAGGTGCAGCAGAGCTGTGTATCTGTGCTTTCTGTTAGGGTGTGGAAGCTATTAGGGAGATGTATGGTTCACTTCTAACTCTGCAACCTTAGCTCTCATTTTAAATGTTTGTTTCCTTTCTGCTTTGCTGCAGTAGTTACATGATCGTTTGAACTAAATTATAGACCTGACATAAGTAAACTAAGGGGCATTTATACCAAGGTTACCTTTATTCTTTTGCCTTTTGTTATCTGAGAATTCACAGGAATTATTTGTTTTAACAGATTTCCAAACATTGTTTCCTAGCTTCCTTTTCATGATGTGCATTGGCCCTATGCTGTCATGTTGTAGCATCCGTTCTTTAGGGGATGAGCACAAATATATCAGTGCTGATCTTGCAAGTGAGAGGACTCACTGCTGAGAAAGATCAAAGTCATTTTCTGCCCTTGATGCTTGCAGTCCCCAGCAGCAAAGGGAACCCAGATGTTGACATGACATCAATTTCAGTCTTTGGAGTGATTCTTTTACAATCTCCTTTATTAAGGGCAGAGGGTTTTTCTGTCTATTCAGTAGATCCAGTAAGGTGAACATGAGCTGGTTTTGGTTTGTCGTGTAATGTGGAGGAACAGCTCTTGTGTCCTGTCCTCTACTCCAGGAGGAATTGTTGAAGAGACTGGCATGGTTGCCACTTGAGCACAATACAGCTTCTTTTTTTTTAACTTTACAACAATGTGCCTAGTTTTTTTCACAGGCCTTGTGCCTGAAAGTTTTTCTACTGAATTATTCTAAAGTAGCTTCAGAAACTTCCCATTCCTTTCCTAATGAAAAAGACTGAGACTTTACCAGTAGGTCTCAAAAACACCACATGAGGATGGAAAAGGAAAATCTTTTACAATCTTAACGTTGGAGCAGAGTAGTTTTCCTGGGGCTTTTGTGCTAACCTTGTATTTGTGTCATATGCAGCATCTGATTTATTTTGTGCTGTGGGCATATTTTGATCAGTTAAAGTTAAGAAAATGCAATTCTTAGTGCTGTATTTAAGTCTTAAGATGTGATGTTGGCTGTTAGCAGAATTCTGCATTTGAGCAATCATCATAATACGTGTGCAGCAGTATCTCCCCCTCTGATTACTGAATGGTTTCTATTTTGGGATTGTTTCATGGCTCAGCTTGGAGTGCTCTTGGGAAGGCTCAAGTAGGAGAGCTTCCAAAAAGCTAGTTTCATTCCAATGGTAAATCTGCAGAGAGGCAGTTCAAAAGACCAGGTGTCTTACATTTTTACAAGTTGATCTTTGAAGCTTTTCTTTTTTCTTGTATCATGAAATCAATGCAGCACTCATTTTGAGAACTGCTTTTTTTTTTCCTTCTTCCTGCAATGTTATGCCATCTTCTTGATCAGAAGCTTTTTGTTTTAAATACTTAGCAGAAAAAAGTAGATGGGTTAATAATAATCCTTACAGACTTAGCTGTATCTCATCTGTTCTGTGCACATCTCCTTTTGTCAGAGGGCATCTCTGCAGCAGTCACAGGAACCTGAATTAGCCTTTCCTGAACCCTGTGCTGCTGCAGCAAGAGGATAAGTACATAAGCCAGCGAGTTTTAGGCAAGCTCTGGTACTGCTGGCTGTGCTGCAATCTTTTTTATTCTTTAGTTAATCTTCTGTTTCTTACTCTTCATTAAATCTATATCTGACAACAGGCAAAACAAAATGATGTAGGCACCTGCAGTTAGTTTTTCTTGTTCTGTGATGTTTCTTTCAGTTTGCTGGGTTTTTTCAAAAACAAAACAACAGCTCAACACCACATGCATATATTTGAGTATTTATCTCAAAATAAATCTTCTTTTATATTTAACCTGGTGGTGTAATGAGTGTCACAATAGTTAATGTGGTTGACTTGATGAAAATAGAGTATAATTATTCAGACAGAGTGCTTTTTCACTTAGTTTCCCTCCTGAAAATAAAATAAAGCAGTTCTCTACATAATTAAAAAAAGAGAACTTGCTGTACTAGCCTCAGATTTTTACATAATCTCTGGTTTGAGGTGGACTTCTAGGTTATACAATGTGCATGGAAATAGCAGCCCATTTCCTTCCCACTTGGTGAAATGGGGCTCTTGTACTTCTGTATGTGGAGCTTCCCCACCTGCATTTGGAAGGAAGTACCCAGTCATTTGTAAAGCAAATTAGAGGTATTTGCATATATTCTTTGAAAATCTGTATTAGTGTTCTTTCTTCTGTCTTAGGAACATTTGTTCCAATTAATATTATTTTTTTGGAAAAATCAACCAGCGACAAAGCATTATATAAAAGTGGCCTTTTATGAGGTGGAAACTAACTTTTAAGTGTTACAAGAAAATGCCTTAAGAAAACAGTTATTTCCAGGAAAAGTAATTGTTTAGATGTAAAAAATATTGGTGCTTAATATGTTTAGTCTGGCTTTCCAAATTTTATAAACATCTTTCTATTTCTCTTTTGAAATAGTTTTTAAATCTTGTTTTCATGTTTGGCTGTTACTGCTGCTAAAAATTTGCAGGGTTCTCTGATAGTCACAGTGTGAGTGTTCCTACATGATCTTCTATTTTGAGCACCTATATCAGAACAAAGCTGCTTCAGCTCATCAGGTGTACACATCATCTGTGCACACCTAAAGGACATGCTTTCTTTATTATAGGCTAAATGTTGATTCACAGGTCTGCAAGCATAGCTGGCTTCAAAAGATTTGGATTCTATTGCTTAATTTTCATTATAAGTATTCTTACAAATCTTTTATAAAAGTTAGATGTACTGAACTGAAGAATGAGATGGAGAAAACCAAAGTATTCAGTTATGTGAATTATTGAACATTTCCAGTTTGTGAAGATGAAAATAGGATCTGTGTTCTACCATGAAAAAAAAAATCTAAACTTTCCTGGATTTTTGGGCTTCTCTTGAAATTGTTGTAAATGCTTGGGTGTCTTTCTCTTCCAGCTGCGCCGCATGCAGGAGATGATTGCCCAGATGCAGGCCCAGATGAGGATGAAGCCAGGTGATGACTAAGGTGCTTAACATCTGGATGCATCAGGTATTGTTTTCTGAATTATTTTCACCTCTTACAAAAGATTTTGGCAATGATTATTATTAGTTTTGCACTTTGGGCTTGTATTTACTGTACTTAACAGGAAAAAAAAAGTGGTGTCATGAGTAGACTGGAAAAGGTACATGCCAGTGTTTATAAGACCTATAAATCCTTCTCTTCAGTGCCTTACTTTTGGATCATCAGGCTCTGCTTCTGTTAGCATAAGCTGCTCAGAAAGTTAATTGGATATGTAAACAAAACATATTAGTTAGTGTTTTGGGGTATGTAGGCTGCTGAGTTTTTAACAGTTTTCTCAAAGAGCCAGAATTTTGGTCAGGTGTACTGAATACAGACTCCCTTGATGATACTTGTGATGTATTAGGGGAGATCAAAGTGAGTGAAGAAAAAAATTCCTGTAGCACATACTCGTTCTTTCTTTTAAATTTTTCTTTTAAATGCAAGAACAAAAAATGGAAGGATATGAGGAGTCTTGTCGCTTAATACTTCAGTTTAATACTCTAGTTGTGATTGCTGGTCTTGTGGAATGTAAAGCTTGAATAAAATGGATTATATTATCCCTTATGACCTTGTGTCAGCTGCCAACATTCCAAGCCTAAAATAAGAAGATTTTTTTGTTGCCTTTATTTGAACCTTCAGTCTTCCTGTTTACATAAAAAGAAGAAAAAAAAATTAAGAAATAAACTTATTCACTGGATTCTCACTTAAGCAGAAGTTGATGGTTTTACTGGTATGTGCGCTCTTATCTTTGAGTGAAGTATTTTAGGGGAAATAAGTAATTCAGAGGTTTCTTACTGTCACAGTTTCAGCTGTTGTAGATAGAGCAGTTTTCTACATCATGTCTTCCAACTTCCACACTAAGATGTTTTCCCAGAGTTGGAAATCTAAATACTGAGGATAATTTTGTGGCTGACCACATGGTGTGTGTGATGGCAGTGTCTGACAGAAAGCTCTCATTCCCCAGCCAGGAGCTGGTCATTTTGCAGCATGTTCAGTATTGTTAAATACTATAGTCTGAATTGAAGGTTCCAAGTTTTCCCTGTAACTTTGTCATGTGGCCAAATTCTTACCGCTTGTGGAAATGGTTATTTGGTGTAGGAAAGCTTTTTTAGTGTAAATGATGGTTACTGTTTTTTGCTAAGGAGGTCAGCTCTTTGTAAGAGTTAGAAATCATGTTTAATCACATGACACCTTCAAACTGATACTCAAAAAAACCCAACCCACCATAAATCTACCCTTGTCCACAGTTGTAGGCAGAGCAGAGGATGGAAGGGGGTACAAATATATTCAGAGTTCTTTCTTGAGTTTCTAGATGCTGGCTTGACTGTGAAATCAGTATCTGAGGGCTGATGGGATGTAGTATTCCCATTAATGGTTAGCCATAAATGGCCCCAGATCCCCTGTGTTTCACAGCTTCTGGCAATACTGGATATGGTCTTTATAAAAAGGAACTGGAGCATGGTTTGTCCCAGGCTGAATTTGCAGCCATGGCTACGTAAGTAAACAGAGTTCTGAGCATGCTCATGTCTGTCCAAGGGAAATATTCTTCTGTAGATACCTCACACTGCTAATCTGGGCTGCAGTTTGGACCACTCTGTGTGTTAAGCAGGAGACTTTGCAGATGTTACTGAGTGTTCCCATGATCTTGTGATTTGAACTAAATCTTGGAGGTCAAGTTAATTGGGCTGAAATACTGGGTATGGATGATTTTGAGAAGGATTTGAATGAGATCCTCATACATGAGGTCCTGCTGTTACTTTGGAATTTGCTAAGCTACATTTCTGCAGCTTCTGTGGAAATCATGTTTGGCAGATTGCTTTCAGATTGCTTTTTGTACTTCTGGTTTTGTTACCCCTGAGAGAGAGAGAGAAAGATTGATTTTTAGTGTGATTTGTTGTCCAGTATGCAGTCAGAACTGTAGATGCAGTCCTCCTAAACCAGGGTGTTGCTGTATGATCCTGGCAGCATGTGGAAGGGAATCCTCAGCCAGAGCTTAGCCTTAGGGAAGTTTCTCTCCTGCATGTTAACTGACTTTGCAACTTAGGAGGAATGATGAGTTCAACCTCCACCATTCCCATCAGGTTTTTTTGCTGTATTTTATTGAAATCACTATTTCTAGAGAAACCGGGAAACTTGTAATTAAACACAGTGGTTAACAGAACCAAACTCCCAACAAATTTAAATGTAGTTGGCATTAATCTTTTTGTTCTATCATAGTTTATCTTGATCATCTCTCAAGTACTAGTTTTACAAGAACTTTAAAGGATCACCTCTGCTACTGAAAGCACAGTCTCTCCTCCCATTGCTCTTTTACACTCTTACATTGTGCTGAGAAAAACGTGACTTTATTAAGAGAGAGTTTATATAAAAATTAATATTGTCTCTTTTTTGTTTTGGATATATACCTGATTTTTGTGTTTTCTTCAAAAGTACTTTAAAATATTTTCCCCTACATAAAGCACAGATATACAAGTGTTTTCAGGTGTTTTAGGAAAAGTGGGGTGTGGTATGGTATGAAGACCTTCATAGGTAAGAGCTGGAGAATAAACAGTAATGTCCAAATATGTGAAATACCCACTTCTGATTTCAGTTGTATTCTGGGGTGGGGAGGAGACTGCTGAGTGCTTTGGGGTTTTCTAGGAGGAGCATTGCATAATGATTAAAAAGTGTGACAAGTCTGTGTTACCAGAAAGGGCTACACAGATGGGATGACTGGAAGATCTGGTTTCCCTGATCCCTTTTGAATAGGGACATCTTTAAAGGTTTTATGGAAAGAGCAAAGGGAGAATTCACTTCAAGCAGTTTCCTTTACTTTCAAGGTTGGAGTAAGAGAAAAATAAGGGGAGTGACAAAAGCAAAGATCAGATGCAGGAAATACATTCAAAGTTTTCAAAGAGGCAGACAGATTTCTTGCTGTGGAGAAGTAGAATCCTGAAAGGGAATGAAGATGAATGCTGGTGGAGACTGGATTGGAGGTAGGAAAGGAAGATGATTTTGGCACACTGGTCATTCCTGTTTCCAGCTGCAGTTTCTGACAGAAGCCTGTGAGAACAGATTGTGGTGATTAAGATCTTTTGAGTGCAGCCCTGACAAAGGTGTGTTGACCTATGCTTTTGTCTCTTTCCTCTAAACATTTAATAGCTTCTGTGTGCAACTAGTGCAGGTGGAGCAGGAAATGAGAGCACAGCTAGACACCAGAATATTCTTAGAATAAAAAATAACAAATTTTTTACCCTGACTTTTGATATCTTCCTCAGATTTTTTTTTTTCTTGTTAAACACAAGACACTGCAATAAAGTGTAGGAGCTCATTGGTTCTTATATTTGACAGTTCACATGAAGGATTGAAGAGAAAAATGGAAGGGTGGAATAAGGTAGCAAAACCTAAAACATTTAATTTTATTTGGGTGCTCAAATGTGAAATGCTTTTGAAATAAGCCTGCAGTAACTCCAATAGCATATTTACAAGTTTCTGAACTTGTCCATCTCAGATGAGCAATTATTATGAAAAGCTGGAGTAATTGTACCCAATGAAATGGTTATTGGTGGATGTTTCTTCCCTTTCATTCTCTGTTTCTCAAAGTGTATCTCTTTGCAATCTGTTTTCCTCTTGTTATTCTTACAAATCTGCTTTGTCTGTCTTCACTCAGTTTCAAGATCATACTGGGACAAATCAGCAACAGAAGCCAGGCTGTGGAATGCTAATACAGCCATCTGGAAATGTAGTTATAGTTAGGGAAATTTGTTCAGACAAAAAAGAAACCCAAGCATCTTGCACTTAAAATATCTGTAGGATGTTGAAAATTCTTTTAGAATAGCTTGTGATTTCCACAAGTATCTTAAAGCCTCCTGAGCACATTAACACTGTTCTGGTTCTTGATAAGAACAGTGCTAAAGACACCAAACAGCTCCTTCTTTCTACCAATGAATTGACATAATTTAACAGAACAACACAAAGCACTGTCATAGCAACCAGCCTTCTAAAATGATGCTGCTGAATGCTGAATTGATCTGATGAGAAATGTCATTTGAGGAAGCAGAGATGATGTTGTAGTTTTTGGCAGCTGAAATTGAGAGCCAAGAGAATGTGAAGCTTGGGTGAATTTGTAGTATTTGGAACAACTGCCTGGCACTGCCAGTGGATGTTTCTCTGGCTAGAAACTAGACCAGGAGAGTGCTGTCAGTGTCCAGCTCTCCTCAGCTCTTCTGACTCTGGAGTTGTTCAGCAATCCCTGCATTGATGGGCTGGCACAAGTTTTTTCACCTTTGGAGAACAGGCTTCTGTTGGAAATTGTGCAGTGACATGGGGAACCTGAAATGTGTCAAGACCACTTTTTCCTAAAGAAACAGAGAAACATTTCTGATAGTTTTGAAGCTTGGATTCTGGTATTTAGATGTGACTCTGTGGTTATCACCCCTATTTAACATATTTAACTGATGAATGTTGTTAAGCAGTTCAAAGGCCAGTTTCGTAACTTCCTGTGAACTTGGCTGATGCTGTTTGCTGTGGGGAGGTATGAGGGCTCGCTGCAGAGCAGCAGAGGAAAGGGAACAAACTTGAAGCACTGAAGTCAATAGAGGGTGACTGAAACACCAGAAAACCAAAATGTTTGGGGTGTGGTGACAAAATTAGTCAAAACCTACAGCAGAGCACTGGTGTCATCCAGTACTCCTCTCTGCCTTTTGGAAAGATGCCATTTCTCAAAGTTCTTGCTGACAGTGGGATACTCAAAGGGCTGTAGTCATAAAATGGGTGCTATTTGAAGAGAAACAACTGAGGTGAGTGAGAAAATGTAGTTGCTTATCAAGCAAATTTCTCTCAATTCAACTCACTGGAGTTCAGAAGTGAACACAGAGCTGTCAAGTCGCCTTGCATTGTAGTGGTGTTCTTGGAAGAGCTGTGAGGGGGAGACAAACCCATTTCCTTTACAAGGTGTTCAAAATCTTCACAAATAAAGTATTCTTAGCTATGTGACCACATGGTCAGGATGCAGGTGTGTGTAGTACTTGCTAGTTATGCTGCTTACTGAGAGAGTTTTGTTTTAATGGCACACTGGAGAAATATCCTCTTTGTTCAATGATGGTATGAACTCACATTGCAGATGGTGGCTTTTGTTAACTCCATGTGTTGGTGAAATGAGTGTGAGGGACTGTAAGTTTGGTCTAGTAAAGCTGGAGGTCAGACTTATCAACGAGAGTATCAACCTAATTGTATCATAAAATATTGCCTTACAAAGAGATGAGGAAGAAAGAGCAGTGAAATTAATCCACATTAAAAGTACACACATACTTTGCCCAAGTGTGTTCTAGGAGCTTGTAAAATGTGGATATAGTGTAGCTAATGCTGCTAACATCAATGCACAGCTGTGCTTATATGCCAAGCTTTCATGTTTATTGGAGATCCCAGTCTTTTTGTGAGTCTGAAACATGAGTTACAGTTTCTTCTTTGAGGTATCTTCTGTAACAGATTAGAGTTGGGCAGGCAGTGGCAGAAACCAAGTTTCTCTTTCAAACTCCAAGTAGCAATGTAGCACAACAGGTTGATTTTGAATTTGAGTATTGAATTTGCTTAGCAATTTATGGACTCTGGCTTTAAAGCCTTATTGCTAGCTTGCTTGTTTTAGTTGTTACTAAAAGTGGTGGGCTCCTTAAAATGAGAAGGAATTGTATATTGAGCAGAACTCCAACAACGAGAATGACAAAGAGCAAAGCACATTGCTCTTATCCCCACTGTAGTCTGGATGAATGTTACAGTGCATTTAACAAGTTGGCACAACAGTGTTTTCTAGTATTTTTCTATTTTTCCATCCAGGCAAGCATTTAGATTAAGCTAACTTTTTCTGTCAGGAATGGGTATTTTTGGGACTGGAGAATTTGAGGTGTCACCCCTGAGTTCCAAATCTGACACAACTTCTTAAGCAGGATCCAACTTTCAGGGAAAGCTGGGATTCTGCTTTCTTTGTAGCAGCCTTTTTGATTGGCAAGTAACTGTAGAAATATTCACAACCAATAGTTATTTTTGAAATTACAGATCAGTATTAGCCATGGGAACACTGCTGTATGAACACTTGGAAAACTGTCTGCTTTCCTGCTTTCCCTTAGCAGTGTTGGTGCATGATGTTGAGCTGGCTGCCTAGTGCTAGCTCTGTTTAGCTGAGCGGTTTATTTCCCTCAGCAGCAATAATGCTTCACAGAAGAGGCCAAGGTCGGTGTGCTGTGTGCAGGACTGTTGAGAGGGGCTGTAATGCTCTCCTTGTGTTCCTGCAGGCTGAGGGGGGGTAGGGGTGCCTAAGAAACTATGCAGCTAAAAATAAGTTTTCATTTATAAGCTCTTATTGGACATTTGTGACAAATATTTGGGAGCAAACTGCTCAGCTGATCTAGTTGTAATGCAGGTCGTTGTGCTGCAGGAACTGAAACTCCCTGTTCCTGGATTATGCTGCTTTGCTCAGAGGGGCTCCACCTGCCCCCAGGGCTCTGACAGTACCGAGAGTTTGTCCTTTCTAATGCTCTGTTTTCCACTTTTGTTCCCAGCAGCATACTTCTCTAAGTGGATGGGTGCTCTCTTTTCTTTGCCTGAGTGGTAACGTTCAAATGCAAAAGCTGGATGCCACAGACCAAGACCTGCGTTAAAACACACAAAGTCTGAAGATCGTGTTGTAAACTGCTTGTTTTATATAATCAATGTTATTCAACTTATAGTGTATCTTTTTTGATTCTTTTGGTAACACTGTCTTCATACTTACAATGTGGTTTTATTATCCTTCCTATACCTTTTTATCCAGAAACTGCCAAGAGTACACTGTTTGGACTAGTCATTGTGGTGGGTTTAAGGAATTAATCATTTATCTGCTAGGTTGTTCTGAACGGTTTCGTGGTTAATACTAAGACTTTGTGGCTTGTTTACAGTAAACGTATGTGTTTGCACAGTATTGTAACTTTCACCTGCCATTTTAGGTTATTATGTATCGTATCAGTTTTCCAGAACTTTCTCTGTGCTTTTATTGCTTTTGAAGCTTCATCTCTGGTGATTTGCATTTGTGTGATGTATGAGAAAATGTATGAAATGCCGATGATTCACCAGTGATTGGAAAAAGCTGACTTTTCTAAATCGCCGTGCCTTAAAACACCATAAACACTCCACACACCAACAACTTGTGTGGATGCCTCTGGAGGTTTGGCTTCAGGTCTCAAGTATTGATGGCAAAAATTTGTCACAGGCATTTCTATCTGTCAGCTGAGCGATGGCATGTACTGATTTTTTATATGTACCATAGCACTACTTTTCATTGAAGTTTTGTAATAAATTGTATGAATGTGGAAAACGTCGATTTTCTTTTTGGGGTGGTTTTTCTTAGTTTATTTTATTTTGCCTTTTCAATCTAATGTATGAAATGCTGTAATGGAGTTGTGCACAGTGCATATTCAAAGGAATTGTGATGTTTACCCTGGGGTATGAAGGTGTTTTCTAAAATTTGTCTACCTGCAAACTGCTTTGATTTCATTTCAAAACAACTTTAAAAGTCTTTCACCTAAAAGTTAGGTAGCAAAGCTTCACATCTTTTTTTTTTTTTTTTCCAAAGTTCATTAGGCACCTACTGATGTCCTTAGGTGGGTGAATATCTTGGGAAATCTGATCACACACCTTACTTTATAAATTCATGAATGTTGTTATTTCCTTTACATCATTGCTGAGTTATAGCTCTCTTCTGCATGCTTTTGTAGTCCTGTGTGTTTTATATATGCACAAATGTAAATTACTCTCCAAATATGGGATTGAGACACTTTGTCTTCGGCACTAAATTGGAGTGTCTTTCATGCAATGATTACCCCTAATTTTGCTGTCTAGCAATTAGTGTTTAATCAGGATAGGATTCACAAATGATTGGCATCACTGGGGTGCATATTTGGCTTGCTTGAAGTTGAACTGCATAATATGGGTGTTACATTGTTACTTCAGTGGCTGCTACCATGAAGTTGAAAGAAGAAATGGAATGCCAGATTTGCAAATTTTCTACCATTTTTATGAAGATTTGAATTAAACCATGTCTGTCCAGAGGGCCAAGGTGAGAGATTTAATGGCAAACTTTTTCTCATAATTTGTTTGCTGTTATTTGCACCTTCCTTGTTGTTTTTCTTCCAGGATTTTGCATCATATCTTGCAACCCTCTTAATTATGTGCTGTCCATTTGTGCTTGTCAAAGTCAGGACAGCCACGCCCCTCCTGAGAAACCCAGACTTCAGTTGGAGACCTTAGTTACAAGCTAGATTAGCTCTCTGAGCAAAGGTGGCATGAAAGCTTTGCCTTTCAAAGCCAGCTAGGACAATGGGGAAGCAGACTGACTAAGGCATCTAGTCTTTAATTTCATTAAAATCAGAGGAGGTTTTTCTCTCTCTTTAAAGCAAGGCACCTGAAGCCATTGTCACAGTTCTTGTGTGGGAAGCCTCAGTGAAAAGATTTTTGCTTAGGGATACTGAGTACCGTTTGATGGTCTGTACTTTCTTTGGGTTTGTGGATTCCAGATGGAGCATTTTGGCTCAAAATTTGAGATCTATTTTAATAATTGCCCAAGAAGGGCTTGTAGAGCTGCTGATTCCATATGTGAGTACTTTCCTTTCAATGTAGTTTTATTTTTTTAATGCTTTCTACCACTTCTTTGATGTTGACTGATGTTAGTTTTCAGTTACATTTGAACTTGGTTTTGTTAAAATACTTAACAGCTTACTGGGGGAATATATAGTTGTTAAGCCAAGTCTTTGTACTGTGGAGCTCTCTGGATAGAGGACACTGGCTAGAGCCTGGTTTCTGACTTTGCATTTCAACTCTCATAGGTGTTGGCAGTGCCAGGGCCTTGGAAGACAAGTCCCTTTCTCTGAATTTCATCCTGGCCTTTTCCAGACTGATGTTCTCCAGCACTGGGACAAAGTGCCCACATGTAACTTTTTAAATGACTGTTGAGCAGGATCAAAGAGCATTTGACCGCAGTCCTTTCAGTCTTCATTAGTTTTAAAATACTGTGGCAGACTCTAAAACAACTCATGAAAGGCTGATTGGCTCATTGGTGCCTTTGTGGCACAAAGTCTCTAATGGTCTGTGGCTTTCTAGCATTTAAAAACAAGGAAATTTGCTGACAATTACCTGATTCATTTTTTCTGATGCTTTGAATCAATGGCTAAAAGTGAACTCAGGGTGAGCTAATGAGGTTTTAAAATGTGTGTACCTCAGGTTGCCAGGCCTTGGAAGTGTCTCCTTGTTTTGTTATGAGGGATGTTTTGAATAAGAAGGTGGAAGAAATGCCAAGTTAAATGCTGTGATGACTACAAGGATTTGAAAAGTTGGTATTGTGGCATTGGTGGCAGATTTGTTCCCAGGCAGGGCAGTGCCTTTCAGTTATGCAGCCGTCACCCCGCCAAGCTTATCCTGTATTCAGAAGAGTTTCAGGTCTGATATTTGCCTGTCCTTGAAATGGGGAAGACATGACCCCTCCCTGCAGCCATGGAAGTCAGGGGAAAGATTTGGGTGTCCTTGATCTTCACATCCCATTCTCCCTCCTTCTCTGTTGTTGAATTTTCTATGTTGTTCTCATGTCATGTGCAACTGCTGCTTTTCATTTAAGTTCTCTCTTGCCTCATCTTAAAGAGTTACGCTGACAGCTTTTACCTAAAATAACTTTCCATATAACCTCTTTAAAATTTTTTAATGGATACAAGAGCACGCATTCCTACTTCACACAGCCTGGTTGCAGCATGATTCAGGACTTCCCACTGTATTTGAGATGCTAAATCTGGAGAGACATTTCCTATTTATTCCATTTGTGTTTGGGTTTTGTATTTTTTTTCAATACTGTATTCCTCCTTCTCGGTGCTGTGTTTCTGTTCGAGAGCAGGGAGTGCTGCCTTTTATAGTGTTTAAACCTTCAGGGAGGTGTAGCCTGCCCGGGTGCGGGGGGATTATTCCTGCACATCAGCCCAGCCCTGCCCGGCGCTATGCTCGCCAGCCGCGGGCTCGGGGCGGGGCTGGAGGAGGGGATCGCTCCGGGGCCGGTGGGTGCCGGTGGGTCCCGCTGCCCGGCGCGGCTCCGGCAGCCCCCGGCCCGGCTGTCACCCTGCGGGGGCGGGCCCGGGGCGGGCTCGGCTCCCGGGATTGGCGGCCCCGGGCGGCCCCGGCCCCTCGGCGGCGGGGGGGCGGCCCCGGCGCTCGCACTCCCTCAGTCCCCCGCCCACCCTCGCGCACACGGGCACGGCTGGCGCTCCGGGGAGGCACCATGAGCACGGGCATGCGGTACAAGAGCAAGCTGGTGAACCCAGGTGAGGCGGCGGGGACGCGCGGCCGCTCCGCCCCGCGGCCCGGCGCGTCCCTCTCGCCTCACTCTCTGTCCTTTTCTCTCTCCGCTGCCGGTCCCCCCCGCGGGCATCCCGCCCTGGCCGCGCCGCCCCGCAGAGGAGAAGCAGGTAGGTGGGCTCCCGCCGGGCACGGCTCTCCGCGGGGTTGCGGCAGCTGCCTGGGCACAGCGGCGGCTTGGCTGCATTCATCCGGGAAACAGGCGCTTTGCCTGCCGCATCCCCACGGGCTTTGGCTTGGGTTTCTTTTTTGTCGCTGCCTTTGGGTGTGTCGAGCGGGTTCGAACGGAGAAAGGCAGCGCGGGGCTGGCAGAGGCGTTTGGGTATTGGGAGCACGTCTCGCATCCCTCTCCCCTCCGCAGCACAGATGCGCAGACACAGCCCCGCTCCTGCCGCTCCTTGGTGCTGCAGCCGATCGGCACCTCGCAGGCGGCCAGGATTTGGGTGTTAGGAAACATCTGTTTTGCTTTGCAAAGCTAATAGCTATTTGGAGACATGCCTTTGAGTCCTGGAGAGAGAGGAGGAGTGATGCAATCAGATGACATCGACAGGTTTTTTTGTTGTCTATTTGGTATTTGGAGTGATTTAGGATATTTGAAAAGAAGAGGAATCCTCCTCTGCAGAGCTTGAATGCTTAGGTAAGGGGTTAGGGTCCTGGGTGCTCCTCAGCACCCATCATCACCATATAGCAGAGTCTGTAAATGGAAGAGCCTTTCTGTCTCACAAGGGTGGGGATGGAGGTGATGGTGAACGCAGCAGAGCAGTGCATGGGAACAATCTCTTCCATTCCCAGCCTGGCTTACACTTGCCTTTGGGTCCAGTCTTTCTCTGAGGCTCCAATTCTGTATGAAGCAAACACCTTGCTGCTAAGACCCTAGTACTGCACAGCCTTTTCAGGCCACAGAAAAGCAAACTAGCTTTGGCAAGAGGTGGTGTTTCCCTATATAATGGAGACTTGGCATTGCTTTTTTGTGAGCTGCTGATTGGAGTCATGAGAAGAGCAAAGAAAATCTAGGGGTAATAGCATAATGGGATGACCAGATGCATTTTTCCTAAGGTACTTGAAATTTTCCTAGTATTTTGTAGTTATTTGTCAATATCGCAGTTAATTCTTGTTTTATTTCTGGATGAAAGCAATCCAGAATGTGTTCTGACACTGTGGCACATTTAGTGTAAGCTGTGAAGTGGTGAAAAGCTTTGTGACCCCCCAGAACCATGCTGTTCTTCAGTTCATATTTTTAAATTAAGAGGGAAGCGGGTTATGTATAAGGCTCCTTTCTGTGCATTCCCTAGGGGAAGAAGCAAGGTAGAGATCAGAGGAGCCTGTTGTAGATATTAGCATAACTCCTGAAGGCTCTTGTCACACTGCACAGGCAAAAGTGGGCTGGAGTCTGTACCCAAAGAGCCCCTGTGTGCAGGACAGTGCAGTTCCTGCTGGGGCAGAGGAGTTTTTCCTCCAGTGTGGAGGGGGTGTGTGTGTAACTGCGTGTCTCACGCTCAGTGTAGAGTGGGTCTTGCATGACAGAGCACAGTTCATTATGGATTTGGGCCAGCCCTGTTACTTGTGGATGGAAAGGGGAAACCAAGCTGTGAATTCAAAGCAATCTATTAAAATTAAAGTGAACATGCAAAGACATAAATTATTTTTATTTAGCATCTTTTAAGAGCAGTATTTTTCTTCTTGTGCTGCTTTTTTCCAATCTTATTGCATCTGACAGCAGACAACAATTTAAAGGATTTACTAAAGCTATGCTTCTTGCCTGAATTAATTTTTAAAAATTTATTTTAAAAGCTATTTTTAATGAATATGCGGGAAATGAAGTGAGCTCCTGAGAGGGCAGTACAATAGATTCCATGTAAGTAGGGTTGCCTTTGGTAAAATCTTAATAATATTCATGACTTACCGAGTCCACAGAAGGGAACAATATGTTGTCAAAGAATGCATGTTCATCCTCCCTCACAGCATGGTCAGGCTGATGCATTGTCTGCATTCAGGGTACTCTGATTTGCAGATCGGGCTCCTAATCACTACCATTCATCAGGAAAAAATAACAGTAAATTCTCCACCTCTCTGATTTCCAAGGAATTACCTCTTAATTACTGAAGTCAGTGGAGGTTTCATACTGGTCTCTATGTGAAGAGCATCCAGCATTCCCAGGGGAAGGGTTCTGGTTTAAGAGCTTGGGATGGTGTGGAGCTCTATGGCAGGTTGCCTGGTGACACTAAGCTCAGTTTTATTATACCTCAGTTCAGCACCTCTTGGAGAGGAATGGTTTCTCTCCTAGCAATTTATTTACCACTGGATCCCCACTAAGGGATTCTTATGGTTGAAGCTGGGTAGGAAATGAAGCAATGACTAACGTCCCATGTGCAGAGGAGTAGGCCCCATGTGGGGAAACCCAGCAATTTGTCAAGAATTTGACAGGGTGAGTACAGCAGATGGACGCCCTGCCAAAGGCAGAGGTGTTGCTGTGGGAGCAGTAAGGGTGAAACCTCCCAAGTACCTGGTTAAACTGGAGTCTCCTGGCACACTCCTCCAGAACATGCCAACATGCCTCCTAGCTCGTGTTGTTGGCGTGTGTGTGTTTGGGGTGTTACCTGCTGTGTCTCTGAAGCTGGATCCTGCTCATTCAGGCTCAGGTCTCTCATGTTCTTTGAAGTCATTGTTTCTTTTTAAATCAGGAGGATGGGAACCTCTCCTTCCCAAGTTGATCTCTCCCCACCCCACCAACTTGCAAAGTTGTTTGGGTGTGGGAGCAGGGACTATCTGGTGGATCCAGTTCTTTCAGTGGGTTTGAAATTACAGGGCTGTGCCTTTTGCATTCAGTTAAGTCCTTTTTTTTTCTACTTGAATTTATTTTGAAGTGGTCTGCTTGACATTAAAAATACATATGGGGGGCTGTGTATAGAGAAGATGCTGTGCAAAAGGTAGTTTGATTGGAGGAGTTGTTTCAGTGCGAGTCATTGAGAACTGAATTCATTGCCTCTGTGTTTCAGTTTTTGAGAGTCTGGGTTTTATATGTTAAAAACTTACATTCATACTCCTTTGGTTTTTTCATAGAAAAAAAATGGAGCAGAGATTTCTATCATTCCTGAAACAGCAGAGATGTCTTCTATCTAAAATAGCAACTGTGCCAACACAGAGCATCATTTTTAAGGTCAACTTTCAACCTCAGCCTTGCCTACCAGAGAACACTGGTAGAAATCCCCCAGTTCCCTGCTAAAGTGTGCTGAACTGCCTTCTCCTTTTCTCTACTGTGCCTATGGAGAAATAAAGGCCAGGTGTGCCACAGGAAAGTGTATCCCCTGAAAGGCTGCACTCTGCATAGAGCTGAGGCATGGGGAGTAGTTGTAGCTACTGCCTGTCACACTGAGGACAACTCCACTGCAGGCAGCTGCTGATGACCAAGAACAGATTAAGAGGAGGGAAAAGTGGTGATTCCTTGTGCCTTGAGCTGGCTGAACATGACCTAATGTGACCCTCAATTTCTATGTAGATACCAATATAGGGAAAATTGATTGAGTTGTGTGAAATGTGTCATGAGAGGTATCATTGGAGTGGTAGATTCTCTTGTACAGCAACTGTACAACAAAAGCCATAAGCAGAGCTTAGTCTTTAGAGAATCTCCCCAAAGCCTCTGCTGGAGTAGCTTGGAGGATTTGTACCTGCACTGTTCCTTTGTGGCATTGCCATCTTTAACCTAAATGTTTTTCTTACAGTAACAGTTCTTGTAGTCCTGTGACTAGAGAAATGTTCTTCCTTGTGGAGAAAATTATGGAACCTGGAAGGAGAACAGACTACCACAGACTCTTTAATTTTCTCAGAATTAAACCAATTATTTTATAATTGTGATTCTTTGAGTCATTGGGAGTAGCAGTATGTATCTGTGTTCCTGCTCTTTGTCAATTCAGGGTGGTTGTGGTGAGATGGCTTTTTTTTTTTCCCCTCAGAGAAAGCAAAATTATGTTTGCAGCTGTATAATGGGATATTTCACCACAGCTGGATAGTCTCTCACTGTGTCATAGCTTGCCCTGGGTGAGGCTATTTCTCTTTGACTCCCCACATTAATATTTCTTCCAACCTCTGTTTTCCAACCCTGGTCATGCATCCTGGCTACCAAGATGCTCCTGCCAGAAAGGGAGTAGCAAATTAGTCACAGAATCTGGAGGTAAATACTGGAAACACTCTTAAAGCAGCACATCCCTGCTTGTTTTTCTGATGTCCCAGTGTATCTTGGCCAGGTGTAGAATAGGAGTGGAAGCTTTTACTTCTCTGTGAAAAGCCTTGTGTGTTTCATTCATTTTTTTTGGCCCATTTCAGAAGACAATGTTGGTCCCTTGCCCTCGGAGCTGGGCAGAGGCTCAGTGCTCAGAGCAGTGTGTTGGGAGCAGTGGGACTGCAGCAGGTCAGGAGGTTCAGCCCTGCCTGCTTTCTGCTGTGCATCTGTCCAAACAGCCTGGCTGCAGGAGGCCCTGTGTCACAGATGGGCTGCTCTGGGCTGGGAAGGGAAGTTCATCCTGGGCACTTGGACGTTTTTTTTCCATTCTTTGTCTGCTTGGGTACTTGGAAAAGGGCTGTAAAAAGAAGTCAGTGCACGGATTTCGTGGTGAAACAGAACCACTGGAGAGCTGGGCATGGATTCTGTCTCCTGCTGCTGTCTCTCTTCAATTATTTATGCTCCAAATGGATGAAACAGTTGTGAGTGCAGGGCAGGGGAGAGGTTCAGCCCTCTTGGTGCAAGTACCAATCTGCAGTTTATAAAAATGAGAAGTAAGTGCTTCCTCCACAGGATTTTTGTCACTTCCATTCCCCTTCCCAGCTACTTGTGTGCAACTCCAAAATTCTGCTGCACTTGTGAGAGTTGTACAGGGTTGTTCCAGTGTTCCAGGCACATTCACCAAATGTGTAAGTTCAACAGATGTTAGGGCCTGATCCTTGCTGATGTTAAGGAAGTAGGAGCAACCTTCATTTAACCCCAAGAGATGCTGGTGGCACTTGTTCAGCTGCTGGGTTCCAGAATGCTGGGGCTTTGCAAAAGACAGCTTGCAATTGCAGAGGGGAAAATGTTGCTGCCGTTTGAACAAAGGAGAACCACAGTCCCTGGGTACTTTCTGTCTCCAAAGTCAAGGAGTCTCTTACAACTACTTAGGCTCTCAAAAATGTTACTGGCTTCACACTGATGCTGTTCTTCATTTGACAGCTCCAGCAATAAATGTGAGAGCCTTGTGTTATGACAGTTCCCTGGAAAAGTTGAGGAAAGGCAAGTCAAGAGAGAGAAACAGTGGAGTTCAGTGTCTTCTACAACCCATATTGCCCAGTTTCGGTCTAAAGTACTGTTCATTAAATACCCAATGAAATGGACATCTTGGAAATCCAGAGGAGATTCCATCTCAGCCAGCTGGTTGGTCACTCTGCCAGGCCAGGTGGGTGCATGCTGTGTATCTCTAGAGCTTTGCCAAATTAGTTTTAAATGTTCAGTCCAAGGGGGTTCCCCAGCTGTTTTGGGACACCCCACACTGGTGGCTCCTATAATTATGCTGCAGTTACTGCTCATACCAAGCCTGGGAATTCAGCTTCATCCTTAATACCTCAGGTACTTCTTGCTGAGATACCTCTTGGCTAAGCTGAGTGGGCTTCTCTTCTATTCCCATTTCTCTTCCAGTTCAAGTGGCTTCTGTGTTACCTTTTTCTTGTATAGCAGAGCATGAACTGGAGGATACTTTCTTTGCTTATCTGTAGAGTTTTCTTCCCTGACCAACACCAAGTGTTTGTCCCCTTCTTGCCCAAGGCAGAGGTTTCCCTGTGACAGTGAAACCACAGAGGATAATGCTCTACTCATAAAAGAAATGCAAGGCACCTCTAATACATGTGTGCAATGTGAAGTGTATGCAAGTTGTTTCACAGCATCCTGGAATAATTCCCATAAGGGCTGGATTTTGTGTGCGTGTGTGCATGTCTACAGTGTGGTTAGCCTTGAAGCACAGGAAAAAATGTTTGTCTGCTGCTACACATTCCTTTTCTCCCAGAGATTTGTCCCTGGAGCTGTGAAGAGGTTTGCAGTCATCTTGTTCCCACAAAAGTGTTCAGGAGCTGGATTTGTGTGTGGTGCTGGGATCAGATGCCAGACCATATGCTCTTCATCAGTATGTATGTGTGCTGCTGTTCATCTATGACTTGCCTTTCCAGAAACAGTGTTCAGCAGGAGCAGTGGAAGGCAGCACTGCACGCTGAGAGGGGAGATTTGGATGTGCAGTGCTGACCATAGGGGCTGGGCTGCAGGAAGTGGAACAGATCTGTTGCTTCTGACTTAAGTAAGAGCTGTCTGTTTTAGGACTGAATGGAGTGATATTCTTCATTCCTTCTCCTTTGTGCTTCCAGTGCATTGGTTGAAATCTGTTATGACCTGCTAACATTCAGCTCTAGGCTGCTATCCCCTCCCTCAGTCCTCACTCCCTGCCTGCAGCGCTGGTACCCAGCAGCATCACAGCAGCCAAGTGCCAGGGGTGGCTGGAAGACAGAGTGTGCTGAGAAGATGCAGGGGCTGTTTTGCTAGCAAGCAAAGCTTGGCTAAATGTTGGCCAAGAGCTGAAGAGGAAGTGAAACCCTGCACAAGCATCTGCATGGGTGTAACGCCAAGAGGGGGGAGGAGAATTGTTTAATTTCTGGCTTGAGTACAACTGTCCACTCCTGAAGTCAAAAGCAATAAGTTGAGGCTGAAGTTGAGTTCCAGAAGAGGAATGAAGCTGTGCTGGGCAGGGCAGGACAGTGCAGGGATGCTCAGGATGGCAGAGACCTCTCTGGATACAGCTGTGGAGCCCTCGGCCTGCCCCAGCCTGGTGCCATGGCAGCCAGGGCTGAGGGAGGCTCAGGGTTAACACTTGGAAATGTAGCACTGGAGGATCTTGGGCTGTGGCTCATGCAAGCCTGAGGCTCTGTGGGGTGTGAGCCAGTGTAGTAAGTCAGTCAGAGGTGGGAAGACCTTACTAGAAGTTAACTCCAGCTGTTCACTCAGCTCTTAAATCTGGGCTGTTTCTGTGCACGGTGGCAGTGGCTGATGGCAGTAGCAGCCGTGCTCACCCTGCCCTGGCTCCTGCTGGGGAGAGAGGGGCAGCAGCTGCCTGACCCTGCCTGTGCTGTGTGACTGCTCCGTGCCAAGGAGAGGGAGACCTGGGCTTTGTGCAGCTCAGCCCTTTGCTCCTCTGAGGATCTTTGGGAGTGCCCTGTTTGTCTTGCAGCTTGTTATCCAAAGTGTCTGGGGTGTGTGTGGAGATGGGATGGCCCGTCTCTGCCCAGCCCCACCCGAGGCAGTTGGTGCCTTCTCCCAGAATGACTCCTGGCAGGGAAACTGGGAGCTGAGAGTGCAGGCTGAGCAAATAAACCACAGGATCATGAGTGCTGGCTCCTGGAGACTGGCCATGAGGAGTGAGCCCGTCCCACTGACCTCTGGATGTTCTCAGTGCAGAAGCAAGGGAGGGGAAAGATCCACTCAGCTTGTGGGAAAAGAGGCTCCAAGGGCTTAGCATCTTCCTTGTCCTTTCTGTGAGACAAAGTCCGTGGCAGTACAGGTGTGGCTCCAATGATTACGTTTCATTTTTCCTTGCAGACCCCTGGTGCATGAAGCTGTGAGAACACACATGAGAGCACAAGCCAGGCCTTTTACTGCTATAGTTTGTATTGCAATTATTTTTAAGGTTACTTCCCAGGCAAGTCACTTTGCCTTCAGCTTTTTGTAATGTCTTCTTGCTGTTTCCTCAGTGTGGGAACTATTTTAATCCTTCCTGATGCACTGAGCTCGTTCTTGCTGTGATACGTACACACGTGTAGTCTCTTTAGATCCTGCAGTCTTACATCCACTTTTATTTTCAAATGAATTACATACTACATTAATTATATATTCAGGTGAAATGTGAGTCACAAAGGCATCTGTCTGCCCTGTGCACAGTCCCCTTGGCTGTGCTTTCTGTTTGGTTTAAGGCTCTCCTAAGTCTCTGCAAGTGATATGAAACCACTGGAAATGTGGGTAGGCAGTACTGGAAATGCCCATCTAGACCAATAGTAATTTCCCTCTGCCCAAGGCCTGCTGTAAAGAATGTCAGGAAGATTTATGGCTTTTAAGATCCTATAAAGGTTCCTGCTGCTTAGGGAGTCTGGTGCCAGCTGGGATCAGACAGTAATGGAAGAAGCATCAGAGCCTTCAGAAGCTGGGATTTGCCCTCTGTTGTAGGCAGTGGATTGAATCAAGGCAGCAGGAGTTAATTCAAGAGATGCAGCTGATCTGCAGGAAAGCCTTGCCATGATTGCACAGGACCAAGATGAGCAGGAATGTGTCATTGGGACAGTGAGAGATGCTGTCAGGGATGATCTCTTGTCTCCCAGCAGTTGTTCTTGCAGTCCTGATCTCAGAGATGGTTTCTGTGATGCAGCTGGAGCAGTGCACTGGAGCTGTAGCAAGCAGAACAGAAACTGCGTGTCTCATCCCAAGGTTTATACCTGTGCTGTTCAGCTGCTTTAATGAGCTCCCCTCCCCTTGAAAGGAGCCCTTGGCAGTGCATGCATTTATGAGGGAGGTGGGTATTGGGGAGGACAGTCATTTAACAGAACGTGGTGCTTTTACTGAGCAGTTAATCCAGGCACATGCTTGGGAAGTGAACTCCAGGTTAACTAAGCAGCTGGACCCTCTGGATCAGCTCTAGTTTGCCAATAGTTCTGGGGCTGACACTTCAGAGGCTCAGGGCAGGCCCTTGGAGGTCAGCGAGTTAGAGGCCTGTCTGCTGCATACCCCTCAGCAGTGCCCCTTGGACCTGCTTGGGACCCTGGTGACCATCACTGTGCAGCAGGAGCGTGTCCTCTTGTCACCTGCATTAGCCTCATCTGCCCTGCCCCACCATGCTTGGCTCTCACCAGGTTCACAGCACTGGATCTCACAGCAATTTGACTAAGCCAGGAACAACTGGATGGAGCCCAGCATTCCAGCTCCTTGGTGCCTGCTCTGTTCAGCTGCCAGTCCCCAAATGGACTTGCATGCCATCTCAGAGCTGTGGGATGGCATTATTTGCAGCAGCTCTCATTAATGTCAGTGAAAGCCTTTCTGTTTGAGAGGGTAGGGCTGGTCCTCAGCAGCTGCTCAGACGTTCCAGCCAGTGCCAGGCGTTTTGCTGCCTCGTTTGAATGCCCAGTGTCATCTGAACACATCTCTGCTCCCGTGGTGTCACTGTCATGGGCAGGTGTCAGGCAATAGCAGAATTGTTCTCTTGGTAAACAAGTGATGTTGTTATTGGAGCTGCCCCTCATGTGGCAGCAGTGCAGTTGTGCATGGGGTTGCTAATGAGGGATATCATGGGGCTTGTTAGACTGAAAGCTTGATGAGCCATCTTCTGGTTCTTTGTGAAGGGTGTGGATGCTTTTTCCCATCAGCTGCTCCTGTGCTGCATCTTGCACTTGGGTGTTTGGTACTGAAATGTGTCCCTGCGAGTTAGAGCTCACAGCACATATTGGGAATTTTGGAGGACTCAGATCCCATTTATTGTGACATTAATGGCAGTGGACATCCAGGAAATGTCTGGGTGAGACCGCTGCTCTTGTTTCCTCAGACATCCTGCATATGCTCAAGTGCTGAGCTTCCTTGTGGCTCCAGTGAATCCACGTGTACTGGGTACCTAGAGTTTGTCCCTTAGCTGATTAGGGATTTTCCTTCATGATAAATAACCATTTTTCTTCATTATTTTTCAAAAAATAAAATAATTAGGGCATCCACCCACCTCTTGGCTGGCATCCTGCAGTAATAGGCCAGCAAGTGTTTTCTTCAGAAGAGGAAGCAGGTCTTGCTTTGTATTTTCAAGGCAATGGTTTATAAATGAGCCTGAAAATCCTGTGAGAGGAGTGGGATGAGAACCATACAAGGAATAAATCTGAGAAAATAAATCCCAGAAAACACATCCCAAGAGATTGCTGTTTGGCCAGGCAAGTCAGAGCCCAGGACCCCTCCTCATTTTGTATATGACAGTGGTTCCAGGTTTTGCTTGAAGATAGTTATCTTTGGGTTCCTAAAACATATAAAGGTTTGACTTCACGCTGTGCTGCACGTCCTAGGAGCTATTCATGGGTATCTAATTTGATTTTGCACCCAGTTCTTGTTAAAGGGCTGCAAGTGACAAATCACTCTGGGCCTGTGGTGGCTGTCACTTGAGCTGACATTGCATGGGGTGCTGGCTCTCTGCTGACCCATGGGCTGAGCAGAGCATTCCCCACCCTGCCTCGCTCCTCCCCTTACCTACGCTGCTGTTTCCATTTCCTTTGGGTTGCCTTGTAGGAAAACACAGTCTAGCAAATGCAATTTTTTCCACTCCATTGCTTCCAAGTTCTTTCTAACATTGCATGTTGCTGCCCCTTGTGTGTCCAGCAGCCACAGCGTTTTCTGGCAAATGACTTTCTGCCTTCTTTAATATCTTTTTAATCTGGTTTCATTCTGAATTCTAGAAATCCAATGTAATCATTTCAAAGGTGACATCTTCATGAACTCTGCTATACCAGTGCCTGTTCTGTTAGCATCTCTCATCTTACATCTCATGTATTTTTCCTTTTTTTTTTTTACCATTTTCAGATGAGCTCAGAAAGAGATTTCTGAAATCAGCAATACCACAGAAAAATTCTCAGGAGGGAAGATTCCACAATTATCTGTTCCTCACAATCAAATCACTGTATTAGTGAGTTGCTGATAACAGTTTTCCTACAGGGCAAGTAGACAGTATATTGATGACTGACTGGATAAACTTTACAGTGGAAATCAAGACTGAAATAGCAGCAAAGACCAGTGTCACAGCGATATTATCAGCAAAGAACAGATCTTATGGAGAACCCTGTTTGTTCAGTGGTTGGGCTGTGGTCCTGATGCAAGGACAGTAGTTGTTCAGCTTGGGACACTAACCTTTTGTGATTGCTTTCTCTTAGTTTTTCAGGGAAGAAGTTATCTTAAGGTGGAAAGGATTTTAGGAGGTGTAGAGAATGCACTTTTGAAAGTCTGTCATTTAATAACTCTCTGCAAGATATATGGCTTTAGTGTCTGTCTCCTGCAGTCCAGTTGGGTGATGAGGTTTGAGACCTTGTCAGGACAATACTCATTCCACATCTGTCCTGGTCAAATTGGGTTGCCTGGTCTGGCTGCAGTATTTTATACTGAATTATCAGGGGTGAGATATGCCAAAATTGCAGAGTTGAGCTGTAAACCCAGTAAGATAATAGCAGCTCTGATCTTGTTCCAGTATGAAGCTCAATGGGGCCTTGTGACGTGATGGCAGTTACGGAGTGTTTGCATGGCAGTGGTGTCTGTGGAGCCTCTCCTGGGCCACAGCCTTGCAGTTTCCCACTGTGCCAGTCCAGGACTGTGGGCTGTTCCTGCCACAAATGAAGTGATCCTGCTTGCAGTGCCTCTGAAATTGTCGGCACATTCTGGATTAACCAAAGAGCTGACACATTCCTCTGGTCTGGGTTGGTGGTGTGGAGATGAAAGGCAATAGGCTGAAACATGAGCATTTCCACAAAGGCCATTGTACAGTGTAGTTAATTAAAAGGCAAAATTTTTAGGCAATTTGCAATAACAGGAACCAAGGGCCAGCCTTCTTTTAATACAGATGAAAGTGCCTAACTCCTTTGAAACTGAGGAGCTAGATACCTTCTGTATTTTTATAAATTTGGCTCTAGTGAGCAGCCTTGTCACTGCTCTCCCCGCACCATCCCTCTCTGATCTAAGCTGCTGTGTAGCAAGAGCTCTCACCATCTCCCATGAGGAGGCTTCTGCTGCCTCGGCATTTACACACCTGGTGCCAGGCTTACAGTTGCCTTTCATGTGCTGTGGTCCATGGATTTGGTCCAGGAAAGGGGTTGCTGAAGGAAAATAACTGAAAATACTGCAAGAGGTATGTTCCAAGCTGCTCTGAATGGCCCTTTCATCTTTGCATGAAAAAAATCAGTGAGAGTTGTAGCTCTGTGAAAGGATCATGGCTGTGCTCTGGAGTGACAGACCCATTTAACATTTTGGTTTCTGTATTGGAACTGAAACTTTTACAATGCTGCTTCTATTTTAGGGACCTATTCAGCAGAGATGTTCCACTGCAGATTAATCTCTTAAGATCATCCCACCTTCTTTTGAAAATTGTCCTCTTTATTTTCCTTCAGACTTGTCCTTAAACCCTTCCTGTGTCTCCCTGGCAGGAGCTGGCTAGTGGATAGTCACTGTTTATCACAGTGGCTGTGCTGCTTTCTGACTGTTCTGTGTGCTTGGCAGTTGTCTTGTGTGCTGAGCACAGGCCCTCTGCACCTGGGATTGCCTCTGTGCTCTGGCTCAGCACCCTGACATAGGGATGTGCTCCCTGTGAGCATGGAGCTGACTGCAGTCTGCTCTCTGGATGACAAATCCAGGGCTGAGGAGCTAGGCAGTGTGCTGCCCTGAGGCCTTATGCTCCCATGTGCCTGTCTCTGCTTCACCCAGACTTACAACAGCATGGAAAACTCACACTGGCTTCGCTCTTGCAGATTTTTTCTTATCTTTTGCAGTGTTGATATCTTTTGCAGGGGACAGAGAACATGGATTGGGGCTCTCCAGGGTGTCTGGGTGCAGGGTGAAGAGCACGACTCTTCTTCAGTGCTCTCCAGCACAGGATCCTTAAGGGCTCAGCAGACAGCACTGGCCCAGCCAGGGCAGGTGTGGGTGTTTGCAGTGAAGTTGCCTATGCTCAGAGGTGGTGGAACTGAAGCCCAGGATATAACAGCTCTGTCTAGAGGCCTTTCTGTCTGGAGGCCATGATTTTTAGGGATATGCAGGGTACTTTGATGAAGGAGTGGCTCTGCTCCCCTGTGAGTCAATCACACCACAACTAAAGCTTCCCAGAGGCTCTTGAGCCTCAGGGTTCCCCTTAGCCCAAATGTTCAACTTCAGACCTGTTCCTTCCACTTAGTGGCTGCTGTTTCTCAGGGCAGTGGGTGTGAAGCACGCCCTGCCCCACTCACTGCTGTTGAGCTGTCCCAGTGGGAACTTGCAGGCACTGCTGTGTAAAGCTCTGGGGTTCCTCATCTCCCCAGCAAGGCAGCCTGTCTGTTGGACAGTCGCTTTCCCACCGGGTCCTCACTGTGCTGATGACTTCTGCTGGCATCTTACTGAGTTACAGGTGTGAAGCCAGAACTGGCAGAAAGACACTGGTGGGAATGCAGCCAGGTGGGAACAGCCTGCTGCTTCATCTGCTGAAACCTGTTTGTCCTGCAGTGTATTTATTCCTAGTCTATGCTGAAGAGGAGCTACCTGAACAGCCCACGTCTGTGCCTGGTGCCAGGGGTTGAGAGATTCTTTTCTCTGGTGCCCACTGTTTCTAGAAGGGCTGAAGCCCACAAGGAAGAAAGGTCCCACTTTCATTGCAGTTTTGACTGGTTGTTGTCCAGGGCTGGCCTCTGGAAAGAGGCTGAGGAGCAATGTGCTCTCTGGGAAATGCAGTCATGCTGTACTTCTCCTGCTGTTCAGCCCCAAGGTTGTTGTGTGATCCAAAGAAACTATCACAGGATTGGCAGCACACACAACCCAGTCTTCCATCTGCTTGAAGGAAGTCTAAAATTATACAGCATGTGATCCATAGCTGCACTCAAGCATGCTCTGCCCCCTGTTCCTCTATCCCCTGCATTTGCAATAGCTCCTGTCACCCTGTGGGGTCGTACCCAGTGGCTGCTGGGTCACCAGTGAGGCCAAGGCCATGTGTATGTGTTAACTGAATTGGATTCTGAACAGGGTATGGATCACAGCAGCTGTATTTGCTGATAAAATGGCCCCATCCAATGGCTGCCATTGCAGTGAGACTGGAAATTCTGGAAGAGACCCACAAAACCTGGGTGTCTTCTTGTGTTGAGCAAAGTCTGGGGTGAGGGGAAAACCCATGACTGTGTAGGAGTGTGTGTGTGTGACAGTGATGTGTGGTGGCCGTTACTGCCTGAGGCACAGCTGGGTACTGTGGTCGGGTTAGAGCTTCGAACAATGAGACACTGATTCATCTGTGGTCAATGTGTTTTTAAAAGAATGCCACTGAACTGTCAGTCTGGTTTCTCCTGGCCAAGTGTGGTCACTGCAAGGCTCTTTTCCTTAGAACTCCCCCTTCCTGGTGACCCTAATTTTCATTTTCCTTTCTTAGTCTGGTTCTTCAGGCATTTGTGCTGTCTGATCCAGGTGGGAGAATCCTGCTGCCACCTTGGCCACTTGTACAGTGGAGAATGGGGCTGTGCTGGAGAAACCACAGGGTTGTGGTGTTGGTGCTCAGTGCTGTGTTGCCAGTTTCCAACAAACCATTTCCAACCCTGTGTGTGTGGTGGGGGTGAGATGGAGTCGGGCTGCTGCAGCTGGAGGTCAGCAATTGGAGCTGGCACAAGGCAGAGCAGTGGCTGAGCTCATCTGACAACACCAAGCTGTGACTCTTCCCCACTGCTCTGTGTGGGTTTGGATGTGAGGATCAAGTGTAGTCCCATGCAGCTTGTGCCATACCCTGCTGTTAATTCAAAGCAGTTTCTGCCAGGTTTGTTCTTGCAGGGGAAGGAGGGAGGGTGGAGGGTTCGGATGGCAGTCGACTGGGAGGCAGAGATAAATTAAGTGTTGAGCTCTTAATGGGGAACATGCTCCATTGGTTTGGGTTTCCCTCTCCACCCATCCCACTCTTTTTAATCTGTGGCACAGTCTTGGGAGCAGTTTAAGAACGGAAGTGATTTCAGACTGGAGGTGACCTCATCCGTCTCCAGCTCTGAGGTGGAGCAGTGTTTGGAGGCCCAGCCAGAGCTATGATGCTTTCTGAATGATGCAGGCAAGGGGCTGAGGCTCCAGGAGAGCCCTGTGCCTCCTGCCCAATGGTGAAGAGCTGTGCAAGGGGGTGGGAAGTGGGTAATGGCACTGGGTTTTTATCTTTCTGGTCTCATCTTTCTACATGCTAGAGTGGGGGGAACTAGGAAAGAGAAGCAGAATCCAAAAAACACAACTGGACATGTCAGATATCAGAGCAGTTAGTTCCTGATGAAAGGTCCAGCCCTGTCCTGCAGGGTGCTGAACTGTGCCCAGCTGGAAAACAGGCTGTGATCATGTGCTGTGTGGAAAGGTGCTGAAGGTATGTGCATGGATAGAAGAGTCCCTGCTGGGTTCTTTGAATCTGAGGACCCTGTGCATCAGCAGAAAAGGGGATCAGAGCCCTCCTAAGGCTTTGCTTTTTAGGACCCAAGATGTCAGTGAGAAACCTGGGAGAGCTGAGGATTTGGAGCATAGGGTGGGAGCCAGCTGGGGTGTCAGCTGCAGGTCCAGAAAGTGATGAGGAGCACATGAGACCACAGATGCTACTTGCAGAAATTACCAGATAATTCTGCTTCCTGACATGGCAAAGGGCCCTTTCTCCTGCCTTGATATCTGCTATTTTGAGGTGGCCAAGATTTTCTGTTGCACAGATGGAGCCTGGAGTCCTTGAACTCTGCTGGTGTCCAGCAAGCCCAGCTCTGTCCTGGATGCTGGAGCTGGTCTGCCAGATGCAGCTCTGGACTTCAGTAAATGTCCATGTTTTTCAGTAAGGACAGCTTCCAAGTGCTGTCTCACAAGCTGTGTGGAGGTGTCCAGCCACTTCCCCTTAAGTTTAGTTGTCTTCTGGCTCCAGCTCCAGCTGAAGAGATGCTGGGCTGTGGTAGGCTATGGCTGGGAAAATAAAAGTAGTCTTTTCTCATGTCTGTGTGGCTGCAGAAACTCCCTTTAGCTGGGTAGGCAGTACTGGAGGGGGATAAATTGACTGGAAGAATTTGCTTTTCTCTTGGCCTTGTCCCAGGTGGCATCAAGACTCTTGCTTGGATATAAATTCCCTCTCACCACTGCTAAATAGGGAGAGTTTAACTGTTCTTGGGATCTATCAAGAGACTTTCTCCAGCCCTCCTGCCCCTCTTCCCTGTGGCACTGGGAGCAGGGATTGAAAATGAATCCTGTTGTGACCATGTCACAGTGAGGACAAGAGTTTGCAGACTTTCCTCCTTCCTACCTCAGAATTGTCTCCCTGCCTGTACGTGCTGAAACAATCTCAAAGTGCATGGACAAACAGGTATTTTGTGTTAAAAATGCCCCTTTTCCCCCCTCTGCTCAGCGTCCCACAACTGTGCCCATGACACTGAAGTGCAGTGCCAGATGACAGACGCTGGCTGGGTGTCAGAGGAGCTCTGCCATGTCTTTGAGAAGGAGTTTGGGTCAGTGGAGCCCCAGGAGAGGTGTGTGCTGCTGTCAGTGCTGCTGGATGCAGGGTGCCAGCGCTGGCTGCCTGGCAGGGATCAGGACCTTGGCAGCTTCTGTGTGTGAGCCCCAGCAGCATCCCAGAAAGGGACCATTATCCCCAAGCCTTGCCTGCTGCTGAAGTCAGGAGGGCACAATAAAGATGTGTCCCGGCGGCAGCCTGGGCCGGGCTCGCGTGTCAGGAACAAAAGAGGCTTTGTAGCAGGCGCTGCCTCTGCTGGGAGGTTTGTCAGCTCTGGAGCTGGGATGGTAACTCAGGGCTCTGTGCCCAGCCCTGCTGTGCTCTCAGGGCCTCTCCTGATTCGGGGCAGGGTCACTGGTTCTTCCTTCACTGGGGGAGGTCTTGGCAGCAGATCCTGCTTGCCTGAGCACCGCTTTGCCCGGCAGGCTGGGAACTGCAGGAGGCAGGGCTCCCCTGGTGTCTCAGGTTCAGCAGCCCTGTGCTGTGGCCTGAAGCTGTGTATGCTCTCTGCAATGTATTCAGTCCCTGGGAGTGGCCTCAGGGTGACTGGGACAGGGCTGTAATGGACCAGGATGGCAATGTCACTCTATCTGGAGCTTTGAGGAGAAATGTCTCCTGGGAAGATTTCAGCAGAGCAGGGCTGAGTGGGACAGCTTGACATTATGTGATAGCAAAGCAAAGGCAGATTGGAGAAACAAAGGAGGCTCCTGTGCTCGGGCTGTTGCACCAGACACAAGAGCTACAGGAGGATACACTTTAGAGAAAGCTCTTTTCCAGCTATTAAGAACGGACCTGAGGTCTGTCTGCTCTCCCAGCTCTGGCTGCAGCATCAGTGCTATGTTGTTGGGGGGCTGAGCCTGGTGGTGCCTACCAAGGGATGCAGAACTGCCCTCTCCAGAGGGGTGTGCTTGGAGGTGAGATAATCAAAAGCGGGACAGAGAAGCTGGTGATAGGATTGGGGCAGTAAGACAAGATCATATTGGGAAGGATCCCTCCACGAAGCTGTGTAGGATGCTTTAGAATTTTGGTTTTGTGGCAGTTCTGTCCAGCCAGTTGCTGCTACTGCAGTATCACAGGGTATTATTATTGCTGTGTTTTGTTCATGCTATGTCCTGATCTTCCATCCTTTCTCACCTAAGAGCAGTGTTCTCCAGGAACACTCAGTTCTGCTTTCTCCAGTCAAGACTAGGAGGACATGGTTTTGAAGGAAAGGAGAACTTAGTATATGTTCTGCTGCTCTCTGCTGTTGTTGTGAGTCCACCACAGGCACCAAATGAAAGGAATCTCTGAAGGGAATTGCAGAGCCCATGGGCAGGCTAAAAGGAGCATAATATCTCTTCTGGCTCTGAAAAAATGTGTACTCAGAGAGGAAACAGCAAACACAGGAAAAGGGTAGTTGCTGAACACAAACTGCCAAGAATTAAGCAATCTGTTTTATAGTATGAAAGCTCCTGTTGAGCAAGAAGACGATTTTCCCTCCCAAGCAGGTGTGACTGGTAAAGCAAGGTGGCAAAGTCCTCACAAAGTTCAGCTGCCAGACAGGACCAATGCTTCCATAGTTCTTCCCACACAGGGTGTCCCCAGTTTTTATCCCTTTCCTTTTCTCCCCTTTTGGGAAGCTGTCTAGACTCTCCCATGGTACCTGGTGCCATTTTCATCTCTACTCTGTGCTTTTGTGCTGCACAGGCACCACTAGCACATTTTGCTCTTTTGTGGGGCAGCTGGGTATGTGGTTGGCCCAAGCAGCGTGTACATAAAAATGAATGCATGGAAGAGGTGTCTGGGTAAAGATTTCTTTGCATAACATGATTTCTGCAGGACTCTGATATAGAAAAAACCAGGGCCTGGTAGCTGTTAATTTAGGGTTCCTGGCTTATCAGTGGCAGATTCCTTTTGGCTTTGAGAGGGCAGGCCAAGAGATGTGGTAACAGCTTTATCAGCCCCTCCTCTGCTGTGGTGCCATGCAGAGCAGTAATTTGGTGTAGCTGCACTTGGGAGCAAGTCCTGTGTGCCTTCAGGGAAGTGGCCTGTAGGTGGATTAATGATGGAGCTTGGTCACAAAATCAAAGGGGGAGGGCTGCAGTGCCTCCCGGGTGTTCGTTTTGCAGAAGGGAGGTATTAGGTCACTGAGGAGGGTGAATTCAGCCTCTGTCCCAACTGGCTGGCTGTTCACCCCCTGTGTGCTCAGGAGAGCAAACCCTCTCTGGAGTCCTTTTGCTGTGTAGTTGCTCCTGTGAGCCAGCATATAAGTGGAAACAGATGGCTCCATCTCAGTGGTTAGTAGGAATCTCTCACTGCTGCAAAACTGTTAATGAAGTCTGGGGCTGGACAGGCAGACAAGGCTGCTGTGCTGGTGGGCTGTGCTGGGCTCCTGGCTCAGTGCTGGGGTGTTTGTTACTGCCCCTCTGTCACAAGAGCACCAAGATTGCTGAGCTGACCCCCCAGCCTGGCAAACTGTGCTGTGTCCTGCAGCAGCCTCAGGCAGGGTGTTCATCTGGGAACTGCAGAGCCACCAGGACCTATCAGGGTCCACCAGTCTTGGTAAATGATCTGTGTGGTCATCCTTACTGTGACTTCCAGACCTTGCAATTCACACCTGTTTTATGGAAAGGCATGGGGAGCCCTCTAGTATCTGACACAATCTTTGCTGAGACTGAGCCAGATATTTCTTCAACTAAGGTTCTTTGCTCTGTTTTACTACAAACTCAGACTAACTAGTCTTATTTTTGCCATACTGGTCAACATCTCCCTGATAAGGAGAAGGAACACTCAGCAGTTACTGACTATTACTCTTAAGCTTGGAAGAAACTTCGTTTAAATTCCCTTTGACAGCACAGTTTGATTTAGATGTTCAGTGACTTGAAGTTTTCTCTCATCATCACATAAAATGTGAATCTCCAGTCACACTGCAGGGCACAGGGAAGTGGTGAGTTGTGCAGCAAATGTGTAACCAGGCTTGGTGTTTGCTGGAGCAAGAAGGTGATGGAGAAGGGGAGAGAAAGGTGTTGGAAAGCATTTCTTGGTTCTGTTTTTGATTGTTCTGACAGCTGTCCCCCAGGCACGGCCTCAGTGTCTGCCACGGCAGGGTACAAGGGGCCGATGTGAATGCTGGATGGCTGCACAACCACAGGCAAGTGGGGAACAATCCTGCTCCCCAGCTGCCTTGCTGCCCTTACCTTTTCTTCTTCATTCATGCAGCAAACTGCCAGGCTCTGTATCTGCCTGGGTGGTGCCACAGCTGTGCCAGTGGCCCACAACACAGCTGTGCTGGGGACTCCTCGGGCAGCGGGGGCTGTGCTGCCCTTTGGGAACGCTGCGCCTCGCTGCCGCCGGGATCCGGCGTGGGCACGGCTGTGTGCCAGGCCTGGGACTCCCAGCCAGGCTGCAAATGGTGCAAGAGGTGCTGAAGGCTCGATGGCTGCAGCGTCTCAGCCTTGTGGCCTGCGAGCCTGGCACAGCTGTAAAGCTCCATCCAGCTCTTGGTGGGCAGCCAGCCGTGGGCTGGCATGGATCACAGGGGAGAGGGTCAGCTGCAAGCTCCTGGAATCTTCTGAAAGGCATTTCAAAGCCCCTTGCATGGAGCAGGCAGCAGTTTGGTTTTTGCAGAATAAAAGCTACCAAACCCAGGCAGTGATGTGGAGCTGCTGGAAATCTCAATGACTTGCAGTGAAGGGCTGTAAGCTCTGTGCTCTGCATGGATTCAGGACATTGCCCATGGAGAACACAGGATGTCACAGGATACAAGAGGACAGAATTGACAGATTGTCTCTGAAAGCTTCAGTCTGTACATCTCCTGTGAGGGGGAAACTGGGAAAGCTGTGGATCCCAGCAGGATAAGTCCACTCTGTCAGGAGGAACTGATGTGTCTGTGCATCTCTGCAGGTCCTGGGGATGCTTGTGCAACCATCAGGGCTTTGGGTGTCAGTACTGCTTCCCAGAAAGCCACTCCTTAGTGGCAGGGGAGAACAGAAAATCTTGTATGCTCAGTGAGGATCTCTTTGGATACTTCATCTGGGCACACAATCCTCTCCTTCTTTGGGAGCTCTGAGATACAGCTCTGTGTTAAATTACCCCAATTTCATCATTGCTCCATCTCTTCCTCAGGTTTCCTGCAGGAGGGTGTTATGATCTTTTTCTGAGAGCATCTCACACCATGGCTGAGAATCAGGTACGCTTCTTTAGGCCCTGCCGAAAAGGAGTGTTTGGCACCACTGCTCATAAAGGAGGTGTGCTGCAACCCCAGTCCAGCTGATTGTGTATTCCTGCTGATTAGCTAATTGCTTCCAATTGCCAGCATCACACTCATTGAATTCACGCTGTGATTTGTGTCACCTGGGGAAAAGGAGCTGGGTGCAGCTCCGGGAGGGAAGCCTTTGTTTGCCTGGCTGAAAAGGACAAATGCTACTGCAATGAAGCACTCAAATCATCATGCAGTTCATTCTGCTGTTCATATTGAACCAAAAACAACATCCTGGGGAGGAAGGGAGCAGAGTTTCCCTCTGACTAATGCTGCTGGATTGTGCAGGGCTGCGGGGGAACTGCCAGCCAGAGAAACCATCAGGAGGGGAAAGGAAATGGAAAGGGAATCTAATTATCCATCTGCAAAGACAGATGCTAGTCCCGACACAGGGCCCAGCCCTGGGCAGCCTGATGTGGGCAGTGACGTTTGCACAGACTGGTTTTATGGCGGGGCTGGGAAGCAGGCTCCTGGGGGTCCCCTCTGGGATGGCAGATGGTCCAGCACACATCACGGCCAGCCAGGGGAGACTGGAGGGCACACAGCTGCTTTCCCTGGGAACACCGGCCCGTGTTGGGCTCCGAGGGACGGCACTTCACAGCCAGGTATGGCTCTGTTGTGTGGAGATGGAGCTGGAGCTCAGGTAGAGCTGTGCTGGTGCCAAGGGAGAAGGGTGAGTGCGTGGCTCCCTCTCAGCAGACTCATCTCAGTCAAGTGGGTTGGGGTGGCAAGCCCCGGGGTGAGGCTGGGAAGGAAGGTGTGCCTCTGCTGTCTCAAGGTGCACAAGGACTCTGCTTCATGTTACTGAGTGTGCAGAGGCAGCTCACAGCAGGGTGGGAGGGTGTGTGACTGGAGCCTGGGCGTTTGAGTCCTGGTTGGAAGACCTGCAGGAGACCTCCTAGGAAGAAGAAGGTGCCTTTACCTCCTTGTTCTGCAGAGCTTTTTGGGGTTATTGCTCACACAGTCTGAGGCCAGCTTTTTGCTCCGTTGGGTGCCTCCCAGAACTGAAGGTTGCTTTAGAGAGCTGCCTTTTCCCCCTTAATTAATGAAATTTAAAATTATTTGGTGAGCTGAGTGGGCTTATTCTCCTCTCTTGTGGGCATCAGCTACTCCTAAAGTTATGTCAATTGTAGGTGGAAGATAGAGGTTGGGAGTTCTTCCAAGACCATTGGTTTTCAGGAGCCTGCTGGGAGGACAGCAGGGTTAAGAAAGATCTCCTTGCAGACGTGGGAGTATCCATGAGATGGGTGAATTGGGAATGCATCAGGAAAATTTCTGCTTGAGTGGAACATCTTTGTTGTCCACTGCCTTGCTCTCCATGGTCTGTCCTCAGTGTGCTGTTTGCAGGTATGGTTGCCCAGCCTGGACTGTCTTCCCCTGTGATGCCCTTGGATTAGCTCCTGCTGGACCAGGCACAGGTGTCTCACAATGCTCAGAGGCCGTGATGTCCTCTCCAGGTCAGGATTCAGCCTCTTTGGTAGACAGGCCTGATCCTGCATCCCTTACTCACGTGAGCAGTCGTCTCCATTTCAAAGGGACTACTCGGTGAGTAAGGATCGCAGGATTGGGACCACTACCTGTAACATAAACTGCCTCTGCTGCAGGATCCTGTCCCCAACCTTTTCCTATTCATGTGTGTTAACATGCATCAATAACTTCCAAAACTGATGTACTTGTCATTTGGATGGAGAACCTGGGAGCTGGAAGAAGCAGTGCCTTTCCATTGCAGAGGATAAATCACCATTATTTTCCATCCTCTTCCACCAAACCGCTCTCAGCCCAGCCAGCTTCTGTGCCCCAGAGCAATGTGTACCTGTTTGTCTCCCAAACATTGTTCTTCTTGGGTTCCCAGGGCTGGTAGGCTCTGCACTGCCTCTCCCTGGTTTTCCCAGCTGTAGCTTTGAGATGAGAGACCGGGCATCTATTTGTGCTGCAGAGCTGGAGGATGAATCGGAGGGAGCGGTAGTCCCGAGACTGCCGCAGACCTTCCTGCACCACCCGGTTTCTCCTTCTGTCTTAACGGGCTAAATTTGGAAACATCTGTCCGGTGCTAAGGAATGAGTTCGCAATCGGAGGAAGCAGCGAGGGTGGCAGGTTTGACCTGTACGTTGATTTCCGTGTGGCCCTGGCCGGGGAAGCCGCCCGGGCGCTCCCCGCTCGGACGTGGCCCTTGCGCGGGCCGGCTCCTCCCTCGCGCGGAGCGCTCCGGTACCGCACCGCGGCTCCTCCCGTGGAGGGGAGCGGGCAGAGAACGAGGGGCTGCTGGAGGACATCCAGCCAGCTCCACGTCTGCCCGGTTTGTTATATCGTGCAGATTATCCTAAATGAGGAGCTGGGTGTGAGAAACTCTGTGAACTCGCTCCAGAGCAAGTCACGAGTTTAAACAAGCAGGAGGCAAATTACGGTCGTCGTTCTTTTTTAAGAGCTGGAAGTGGAGGCATAGCATGAGTCACACAGTGCTTCTTGGGAAGCACGAGGCACTTCTAGTGGAAGCAGGGAGCATAAATACCTTTGAAATAGAATTTTATACATTTCTGGAGGGATTATGTGACAAAGCAGCAGTGATCCTTGAGCGGAAATTAAAAGTTTGACCTGTGGGATAGGTAAAAGAAAAGATGAGATCTGACTGCTGTACAGATTCTGCTTGTGGCACTAAAAATACAGGGGATTAATCCTGTGCTTTGGGATTTCTGCATTTCTTGTCTGGTATCTTGCTTTTTCCTGAGCATCACAGGACGAAGCCTGGCTAAAGCGTTAGGGCTCTGATGCTCCCAGAAGCCACTTACATGGAGCCTTGCTTGCAAGATTGAGGTTAAATTATTCATCAGAGTTTAGATCAGCAAGGCTTTTTCCCTTGGATCAGGTCAGCAGGAGCCTCAGGGTGAGTGTGCAGCTCTGCTGGTGATGGAGCAGCAGAGTTCAGACCTTGCGATACCCATGAGATTGATCTGTCTGAAGTCAGCACTGATGTTCCATATAGTGGGAGAGGAGGCAGCAGGAGAAGAAGGTGGTAACTGAGCCCTGAAGGTTCCCAGCTATGCACCTGCATGGAGGGCATTGGCTGTTCCTCAGCCTCCATTGCCCTGGTCCAAGCTGGGAATGGGTTTGCTGCCTGCTGCTGCTCCTGTTCAGCTTGAACGAACAGCTTCTCTGGAACTGCCCTTCCCTTCGTCCTAGAAAACAGCCAGGAAGAAAATTTCCCTTCTGTGGGGAATTCTGAAAATAGCTTAGTTGCTTCAGAGGAAGAAACATAAATGCTGTTATTACTTGACTGTGCTGATCATGCCAAGCCACGGATATGCAGTTTCACCACTCTTCCATGCAGGCCAGGCTGGCTGGGTGCATCCCTGGTGAGAGCCTGTTGCCTGGCTCTGTGCTGCTCAAGAGCATCTGTCTGAATCAGGCTGAAGCTTTTTCCTTCCATGACATGCTCCTGGTTGTCCACCAAGGATGGAACCTGAGCACTGCAGTCCCTCAGCCACAGCCTCTCTGCCAGAAAACGGCTCCCCTGCAGGTGGAGGACTTCTCTGCTGTCCTCCACAGTTTGACAAAGAGCTGGTCTGTGAGGTGGGATGGACTTGGTGCACCTTGCCTGTGTTGCCCTTGCTGACTGTTTGGCAGGTTGGGGCTGGGCAGCTTGGGGTTGTTTGCTCTGACACTGAGGATCCTGCAGCCAGTTTGACCCCCCAGCTGCTGCTGCGAGCACCTGCCTGGAGAGGAGCTTAGAGGTACCAGTGGAAGAGAACACTTTGGATTTGCTCTACATCTTGAAAGTGCCAAGCTTTTCCCTGCTGAGCTCTGCTGCACACTGCACGAGGTGTCCTCTGTTTTTTTTCTTTTAAGGATGGTGTACATCAGATTTCTTGTTGGAGAAGCAGGCCAGGATATACAGTGGGCATTTCTAAGGTGTGTGTGGAAAGAGGATTGTGATCAGAAAGGAGCGGGGCAAAACAAGATTGCCTTGCTGTCTTTGGGAAGCTTGGACACAGATCTGCCTGAGCCAACAGCTCTGGGTGTGTCATGCTGCACATCTGAGGGACACAAACGAGTCTGTCATTTATGGTTTGGTGACTGAGGATGCCAGAGGAGCATCTCTAGGAGGGACAGGAGAGGCGGAGACCAGTTGACCATCTTTCAGCATTTTGAAAGCCATAGCATTGGCCACTCAGTCTTAAGATGATCTCTCTAACCAAGACCTACTTTTCTGTTTATTTTCTTAATCTGCTCCCTGAGTTGTCAGGCATGGCCTTCTGACTGAAATTCCTCCCTGGCTGCGAGTCCTGGGAGCATGTGTGATGTGTGAGAGCTCAAGGCACTCAGGAGACAGTAGTTCCTTGTTCCTCTCTGCACTGTCAGCACAGCTCCTGGGGCCATGAACAACACTGTGGTTTTGTTGCAACCAAATCATTGTTGACTTCATCTGTGATCCCAGCTCAAAAGAATGTTCTGATTTGGTGCAGTGGGCTCGTGGGGACACAGTGTGTCTCCATGTGCTTTTGGAAGATGCTTGTGGTTGGTGGCCATGTGGCCTGTGGCCCTCAGACAAGGGTTTTCTAAGCCATGAGAATTCACAGGGGTTGGAGAGGGTTTGCTTGCAGCTATTGTGGTTTATGGTGTGGAAGGACTGGTGAAACCTCCTGTTATCTTAGGAAGGTTTGGATGCACCTTGGGTGTGCCACAAGCCATTGCTCTTGCTGCCCAGTGCAGTGCCCGGTGCCATCACTGCTCTTCAGTCGTGTGCCAGTTGAGGACCCTGATGGGAGAGCCCCCCAGTCCTGGAAAGCAAGGATTAGGTGAACCTAGGAGGAAGGAGAGGTGTCACGGGCATGTCCTGACCTATCACTGAGCAGAGAGACCAACGCAGGGCTGTTAGCTCCCTGGGGAGTGGAGCAGTGCTGCAGAGTAAGAGCAGAGCCACCAAACAGGGACGTGTTCTGAGCAGTGGCAGTTCCTGCCACACCTGGATCTCAGTCCGGGCCTTCTGCTTGACTGCTACACACAGAAAGAACTGGGAACAAGACTCAGTGGGTGTAATTAAGGATGCTGCTGGTGGAGCAGGGTGGTTTAGAGGAGGGTTTCATGCATGTCGTATGAAGTTTTCCTGCTCTGGGAGAGCTTCCCAGTTCTCCTCCATTTATTTTTGTCAGCCTTTAGGACCTTGTGCCTGTGACTTCTGACATCCCCCTCTGTCAGCTTGCAGGATGGCAGCATAGGTAAAACATTGGGGGTTTTCCCCCTCTCCTTTGCACACCCACAGCTGCTCCCAGACTTCAGGCCATTGGGCCTTATAGTGACTCAGTACCTTATAGCAGAACCTGGTGTCAGCCAGGCCTGGGGTGCAGGTGGAGGCCCTGGGTTGTGGCCCAAGGTGACCAGGGCAGGCCCTGCTGGCCTGGCACTCTGTGGATTCACTGCTGAAGCCCTGCAGATCCCAGGGAAGCAGCAGGAGCTCTGGCTGAGAGCAAGGCAGGAGTATGGCTGCAGCCTGGTCCTTCCCATTGGTGAGCAGAAAGCTGCTCAGGAACCCGTGGGGCAAGGGACAGGTTCCTCCAGCAGCACCAGTGCTGTCATCTCCTGTCACTTCATTATACATGCTGTGGTATTAACCCCCTGGTTCCCAGAATGGTGTGATTATATGAAATTAGGAGCCTTTTGTCTGTTTTATATAATTTCCTGTTCAGTCTCTATGGCTGCCCAGAAAAGCTGGAAGGCATGTTGTAGAGAAAGGTTCAGAACCCACACTTGAGATTTGAATGACTTTTTTGGTGTGCTCGGCTGTTTTTGGATTGGGTTCATCTGCTTAATGAACGCACAGATACTTTCTTACTCTGAAACGTCTTCAGACCTTGAATGGTTGCTGTAAGATCCAGAATGCATCTGCTGCTATTCCAGTTGGATTCAGAGATGAGGCTGCAATAGAGCCTGGACTAGACAAGAGATCAGCCTACACCACGCGCGGACAGATCCATGTCAACCAGGACTGCGATCTGGGGGTTACATTTGAACCCTGCTTTTTGGGGGCTTTGTGGACCTTTGAGACCTTCACCCACACAGCCAGAAGCTGCCCATTTTTGCTGAGAGCAGGTTTCCTCCAGCAAACCTTTGTCTCGGCTGCGTCAGACAGGGTATGTAAGAAATCCTCCAGCTGAATAGGCCCATCTGTCAGGCGGAGTCAGGCTGATGGCAGGGACAGCATCCGGTACGTGCACAGCCGCTCCGCGGGACACTGGAGGGGCGAGAGACATCGCCTCTGGCCTGCGGCCGCCGTGGCCTTTGTCCTGTCCCCGCTGGCAGGCTCCTCCCGCGGCACGGGCGGAGGCAGGAAATCCCGGGCAGCTGCCTGGGAGCCTCCTCGCCTTTCCTCGCCTCTCCTCGGCTCTCCTCCTCGCCTCGGCGCCGAGGCGAGCCGAGCCAGCCCTGCGTGTGTGTGCACGCGTAGGCGGGGGGGCTGCCGCATGGATTTAGCGAAGGCTGGGAGGGAACACATGGGTTGGGGTTTTTCCCTTGGCCCGCGGTGGCTGTCCGTCCGTCCTGCCAGCCGCGGTTATGGATTCGATCATTATTCAGGAGCGGTTAGTGGAGCGGCTGCTGTCTCCCCGGACGCAGGCACAGCGAAGCCACCCAGGCAAGCTGAAGGTACAGGGGTGTATTTATAGCACTGCGCGAGCCGGGGAGCAGCGGGGACAGGAGGGGGGAGGATGGTGCCCGAGAAGACGCGCGCAGCACAAGATGAGAGCTCTGAGGAGCAGAGGAGCGGAAAGACGCCGGTAAGGGAGGGACGGCGGGCTCAGAAAGGAGGGGAGCAGCCCCCGCGGGCGCAGGGCCGAGGGGCGCGCTGGGCGGCTGCGAGATGCGCGACGCTTTTGTGCGGTTGTTCGGTGCAGTGATTCCCTGTCTGAATGGCGTTTGTGTGCATGGGGGGGAGCTCAGGGCAGGAGTCAGCGCTGTGTATGCCCACACGCAGTCCGATTTGCGTTAATTAACGCTGTGTTAATGCTGTGCTTTACTGGCCGCTTTCCTTCTCTTCAGCAAATGCTGGTGGGCGAGTGGTGTTGCCGATACTCCTGTGCTCAGCCCCAGGCCCGAGGAGCAGATGTCCGTGGCAGATGCCTCGGGGGCTGTTTGTGTTATGAATTTACTCAGCTTTCTGCAATGAAAGGAAGCAAAGGGTCTGCCTGTCCTCCAGGGCTGAGCTGTGCCGGTTCGTGCAGACGCGGATGTGGCGGCCGTGCCTGGCCGGAGGGGAAGGGCTGGAGGAAGGGCTGCCTGGGAGGGAGCTGGATGCCTTGTGCTGGAGACACCCAGAGGACCCCTTCTCCCTGAAGAGGCAGAGGCGCCACGGTCCTAGCACAGCTCCATCATTTCTGGGGCTTGCTCCAGACCTTGGTAGGGATTATTCTTCAAATTTGCTGTGGTCCCGTGATGTTTAATTTTAGCCCTTTTGAATATACCCAGCAAGGCCCCTTTTATCCCCAGGCTGGATGGTGAAGTCACATGAGATCTGGGTTGGTTTAAACAGCACATCCACCAGAGAAGTGAAGAGGGAATTGGGAAGGACAGGAGTGATGGAGACTGTGCTTGGAGGTGCAGACAGCCCTGTGAACACCTCAGAGGATAGCTTCTCCTCTGCATCCTGAATGTTTCTATGCCCTCAACAGGAATAGGGCTTGAGCCCACCAGGGTTTTGATGCTTGGCCTGAACTCCCAAGGAGAGCACGGGCTGCCAGAGGAGCCCTGGCCACCTCAACCAGGTGTTAAAGGATGTGAGGATGTGATGTGTTGCTGTAATGAACCAGCAAGTGTGTGCCAAAGGAGAGTATGGGTGTGTTTTACTTGGTCTGCAGTGCTTTGGTTTGTGACAGGGTCCCAAAGATGGGCCACAGCTCTTGGTGGCATCTGTGCTGGTGTGTGGGGCACGTTCCCAGGCACGTGGTAGGGGCATGCCAGCAGGAACAAAGGCAGCAACATGGAGCAGGCTGTGGGAGAGAGGCTTCTTGTGCCAGAGTGCTGCTGGCTTGGCTGGCTCAGGCCCTTTCCTGACAGCTGGAGCTGGCAAGGGAAGCACAGTGCAGGAACCAGCTGTCCTGGCTTTTGTCAGCTTGATGGGACCTGGCTTATGAGGGTCAAGAGCACGGGGAGGGGGCTGTGATGCATTTAGGAACTGCATCCAAGCCTCTCATCTAATTAATGGATTTTAACTTCTCATAACCCAGAAAACCCCTGTCTCTGTCAATAGCCCTCCCAGGCCTCTCCAGTTCATGCAAGGTTGCTCTGCAGATAGTACCTGGAGGTGATGAGTGGTGTAGAGCTTTGAGCAAGGTACACACCAGGCTCAGGAGGCTATTTGGGCTCCTTAAGTGCCATGCTGATGTTGCCATGCTGGCAGAGGTGGTGGTACGTGCCTGTCATGGTGCCCAAATGTCTGGGATAGGAGCACGAACTGAGTGTGTCTCAAAGTGAAGGTGTAGAACCACAAGTTCTTCATGCTGCTCTTCCTGAGAGAGGGCTGTTATAAGAAGGGGATCCCTCCTCACAACTCACCTTGCATCTCTTGCCTTCACCCTTGACAGGGCTCTGCAGTGTATCCATGGCAGGTCAGATGGAGACATGGCTGGGGACAGGGATTTTTCCCTCTCAGGTCTGGCTGCCCCCCATAGCGAGGGAAGCTCTTCTGTTGGTATTGCACTCAGCACTGACCTTCCTTTCTGCAAGGGAAATAACTGCATGAGTCATGGGTAAAGGGCAGTGTCCTGCACCAGCTGGAGTTTGCTCATCTTGACTATCGTGGTTCTGTGGAGCTATGGGAAGGCAACCACAGGTACAGCAAATCCACGCTGTCTTGGTTGGGCTGAACAGAAATGAGATCAGGTTCAGCCAGTTACACCTGGCAGAAGTGGAGTTGCACCAGAGCACAGCTCCCAGTGTCTCCATTGTGAGCCCTTAGTCATCTAGGTTAAAAACTAAACAAAACAAGAGAAACACACCCCAAGCCTCAGCTATGGTTTCACTAGCACATTACTAGTATTATTTCACACGTCAAGTCACTGGAGAGAGCAGGTGATTGTACTCTTTCCAAAGTCTGGTAAAGATCAGGGCAGGAGAAGTACAAAAGGGAAATATGTTGTGTGTTTGTGGTGCTTGCTGGCAAACACTGGATCTTTTACTGTGAGGTGTTGGCTGTTACGTGTCCACTTTGGCTCTGCTCATGGATGTTTTACCAGGAAGTGAAGCAGCTGTGACAGCTCTGGTACTGAAGGCTGGAAGCTGTCTTTTCTTCCTTGTTTTTGTGACCTTGCCATTATCATGTTTCTCACTCTGCTTTGTGCACCTCGTTTGCCCTCTGCTGAGCCCTTTGGGGGGCAGTTTGTGGTGTCCCCCAGGCAGGCATTGCCTTGCTGCATGCAGCTCGTCAGAGCTGCCATCACTCATCACCCGGGGGTCTCACTGCCGCTCGCTGCGCTGCTGCTCGGGATGTCACTGCCTTTTAGATCAGTCATTGCAGCTGCCAGTGGAGTACTTTGGGCACTCTCTAATTCTTCCCTTTTCTCTAATTTAATTTTCTCTGTCCTTTCCTGCCTTTCTGGGCTGTGGGGTGGTGAAACAACGTTGCTTCAACTATGGGAGGTGAGGGAGATCAGAACCCACGATCACTCAGGGCTAAAATGACCAAGTTTCAGACCCAAACCAAACCTCACTTTTGCTGGAAGGTAGTGACAGTGCTAAAGGACAGAGCCCTTTAGCCATGATGGCCTTCAGCCATATCTGTTCCATCTCAGAGGGCAGCTCCAGAGCAGCCATAAATTGGGAGGAAGAGACTCTCTGTCTTCCCTGCTGTGTCCCCAGTGGAACTTTGCAGTCTGTCAGGCTGAGGATGCCCAGGGATTCTCACACAGGTGAACATGCAGCTGTAGAGAGCTGCTTGGGAGCGATGTTGCCCACCTGCAGTGTGGAAATAGGTGCAAGTCAGCACTGCCCTAAGATCGGCACCCTGGATCATATTTTGTGTTTCTTTGAGCGTGTGGCCCAGGAATGGAGATAGTTAAACTTAGGAACAGAGGTGTTCCCTGCTGTGTCTGGAGAATGGCTGAGGGCAGTCATGTGCTTGAAGGCATCCATGGAATAGGAGCTAGGGCCAATTTTGAGGAACTCTTGGCTCTGTGGATGTATCTGTGGTGTGAATCCCAGTGGTAAGATTATATTCAGTGTTGTTGAAATGCAGAGTCTATCACGTCTCCAGCTCAGGCGTTTGTGAATGGCTTAGTGTGCTTGTACAGAGCATGTGCCATGCTTGTGGGGTGCCTGTGGATTTTGTGCTGTGAGAGAACACTCAGTGACAAGGGGCTGTGTCTGGGGAGTGGTTAGGTGGTAGGTAACACTCCAGTAAAACTAAATGTAATACCCTCACCAAAATGATCTTAGTTCTATTATCAATATTTCCACATCCTTCCACTTCCCATGCTCCTTGAACTTTGGTCTCTTCAGAAATAACACAAGAGATTACTCAGGATTTCCTCTTATTCAGCCAGGAGTGGCTGTGACACAGCAAGAAATAATCCCCTCTCAGGTCAAGCAGAAGCTGAGCCACTGTACCTTCCTCTAGACACGGCTCAGGACACTGCAAGCCCGGGGGTGCTAATTACAGAGCTCTCCATCGTGTAGCACATGTGCCTCTGGTGGGAAGGATGTGGAAATGACCTGGGGAGAGGTGGCATTGGTGACCCTGCTGTGAAGGGAGCCTGTGACTCTGCAAATGAAGCAGTTAGGAAGGCTGTCCGTCAGCAGCAGCCCTGGATGTGCTCTCTGGTGGGAATGGTGGGATGTGCCTTTTGCCTTGTGCTCTCTGTGCTGGGAAGCTGCTGGGAGTGTGGCCAAGCAGGGACATGTCCCTTTGTGCCCACCTGTGGGAAGGGCCAAGTTCCTAAGCCCAGAGGAGGTGTGTGCCTTGCCCTGTACTGCTGCCAGGGCAAGAACTGGCCTCTCCTCCAGCCCTTGGCTCTGCCCCAGGGGCTTTTTGAGTCCCACTTGCTGTCACTGTATGAGGCTCAAGCAGAAGGGGTGGCACACTCTGACCTGCTGCCATGCCCCTCTGCCCTGCAGGACCATGAGAAGCAGTACGTGGGCTTTGCCACTCTGCCCAACCAGGTCCACCGGAAATCCGTGAAGAAGGGTTTCGACTTCACCCTGATGGTTGCAGGTGAGACTGCCTGTGGATGGAGGTGGCTGGGCCACATGGTGGCTTTGTGGAGGGAACCAGCTCTCCTCATTTCCCTTAGGGGCTCCCATAGCACCTGGATCCTCCCCTCACTCTGTTCTGCTCCTTGTCTCAGGCCTTGCTTTGCTCCCCAGCCTGTGGCAGTGCCCCCAGGAGGAGCGGGCCCCTCCTTGACCCCTCACAACCCACTCAAGGAAGCTTTTCCTCCAACAGTGACTGCTCTGGGTGGTGAAGGCAGGGTCGAACAGGGACCGAGGGAAAAGAAGTAGAGGGAGAATGGGGGAGCTGGGAGATCACATTTGTACAAGGATTGAGACATTTTGCAGCAAAAGTCAGTTCACTGCTGGAAAAATGTAGTGCCGATGAACAGCTCCTGACAGTTTGTCTCTCTTGCTTCCTCTGGCTCAGGATTCAAAGCCTTGTTCAAAGTTTCATTTGTAAGTCAATTAGTGGGTCATGTTGCTTGCTTTTTCCTCCTCCCCTTTACGCTGTCAATTAGGAGAGTCGGGTCTGGGCAAATCCACGCTGGTGAATAGCCTGTTCCTGACAGACCTCTACAAAGACAGAAAGCTCCTCAATGCAGAGGGTAAGTAGGGGGCAAGGCAGGGTGAATGGGACTGTCCTAAGGACTGGCACTTTGGTTCCTTGCTTCAGCAGCAGCTCTAAGCTTGGCTGGATCCCAGCCCTCTTGGTTTTGGCTCTGTTCTCCTTTGTGCCTGCTAAGGCACTAGAATTGAGCAAAAATGGTTTGGCTGTAGGGCTCTTCTGTCCTTTGAAGGGAAGATGAGGCTGCAGAGCAGCACTAGCCCTTTGGGATGAGATATTGAGGTTTGTCTTTTGTTCTTGGATGCTGGAGTATTGTAAGGATTCCCCTTCCCCAGTGACTGGACAAAATGTTCAGAACATCTGGGCTACAGGCGCTTCAGAGGTTTGTGTATCTTCTTGGAGTCTGTCTGCCTGCTGCTGGCCTCCTGCAGTACCACCCCTTTGAGCCTCCTTAGACCATGATCCGGGCTTTTTGAAACCTGTGTTACTCCCTGTGTTCAGTGATAAGAGGGAGCTGGCTTGTCATGGGTGCAGTGGGGACCCCAGCATTACAGCCTGGCTTTAACTCACATGCTCCTGTTCAAAGAGAGGATCAACCAGACAGTGGAGATCATCAAGCACACAGTGGACATTGAGGAGAAGGGTGTCAAGCTGAAGCTGACCATAGTGGACACACCAGGCTTTGGAGATGCTGTTAACAACACTGAGTGGTGAGCAGGGCACTGCTGGGGTCCTTTTTGTCCTTTACCTCACAGTCATTAGGAGACAGGAGACACTACTGATGACTTTGTTTTGATTGAATTGTCCTTCCCAGCTGGAAGCCCATCACTGACTACATTGACCAGCAGTTTGAACAGTATTTCCGTGATGAGAGTGGCCTGAACCGGAAGAACATCCAGGACAACCGAGTGCATTGCTGCCTTTACTTCATCTCTCCCTTTGGGCACGGGTGAGAGCCCACACTCCAGGCCTGCGAGGGGACTCAGTCCAGAGGGAAGACCCTTGTGGCCAGGATTGCCCTGCAGCACCTTGTACACTGCCAGGGCTGTTGGCACAGGAGAGGAGCTGGATGTTCTCCCTCTGCTAAGCATCGCAGCACTCCCTTCCCCTCACTGGCAGGACAGACTGCCTGTGAACAGGCAGAGCAGATCTCCCTCAGGCCTTACAGCATGATTTGAAAGTCAGGAGGATGTTCCTATCCAGCTAAGCTGGACTGATGTGTAGGAAAGGGAGTTTTAAGCTGCCTTCAGTCCCTGCCCCTTGCTGGCTCATGTGTCAGCCTAGCCTAGAGCAGCTGAAGGGGCTGTGTTGGCTGCCTGTGGTACAGGACAGCTGGAGGGAGACCCCAGGCTGTGGCCTGGGCAGTATTTGGCTGCAAGGGAGCAAACATCCAGCCAGTGTCTGTATGAGACACTCAGCAGCTAAAATTGGAGACAGCTTTCCTGAAGGTACAGCCCTAGCTGAGGGCTGTCCCAGTGCTCCTGCAGGCTCTTGTGACAGTGCTGTCCTTTTCCCTTTGTGCTGGGTGAATGAGGGAGGCTGGAGGAGCAGCTGCCCAGTGTGTCTTTGCTAACTGTGCCCCTCATCCCTGCTGCAGGCTGAGGCCTGTGGATGTTGAATTCATGAAGGCTCTGCATGAGAAGGTCAACATTGTGCCCCTGATTGCCAAAGCCGACTGCCTGATCCCCTCCGAGATCCGGAAGCTAAAAGAGAGGGTGAGGTGCTCTTTCTGTACAGAGTTATACCTGAAGTAATGGCAGGGATGAGCTGAGGAGGGAGGGGAGGTAGATATATGTATTTATGTGTCTGTACAGCATGTTTGTTAGTGTGTGTATATATATACATACACAGTCCCTGTACATGCAGCTGCAGCTGTGCTCTGCTGTGACAGGGGAAGTCAGCAGAGAGGCTGACTGTATAAGAAACATCAAATCTTTTTGCCATCTGTAGGCTATAGCAAACCATGGTACCATAAACAGAATAAACCCAGCATTTCTGTATTTAGTTTTACATCCTTTTGGTTTTGTTTTGCATTGACACAGATCCGGGAAGAGATTGACAAATTTGGCATTAAGGTGTATCAGTTTCCTGAGTGTGACTCTGATGAAGATGAGGAGTTCAAGCAGCAAGACAGAGAGTTGAAGGTAAGGCATCTGCCCAGCAGGGTCTGGGGAATCAGGCCCATGGGTATGTGAGTCTCTCCAGAAGGAGCCACAGATGCCCTGCTTGTGCTGGAGGCCTGTGTTAGTGCTACCCAGGGAACAGCCTTGGCTCATGTGCTGGATGGCCTGGAGAAGGTGTGATGTCCTTGCTGGTGCTATGAAGTCAAGTGTGGCATGAGCCCACAGCCCTTCTGCTCTCCCTCCAGGCAGTGTCATTTCCTCCATCTGCCCCAGCCTGTGTGCTTAAGATGAAAGCTGGGTTGTACAGCAGTTCTGAGCACATGTTTCTGGGTGATGCCATCAGCAAGGAGGAGAGATTTGTGAGTGATTAGGCACTGCTTGGACACATTGGTTGCACTGGGGGACACAACATGATCATACAGGCAGCCTCAGCAGCCCAGTCCTCACTGCCTCCCAAGCCTGTGTGTGCATGCAGTATGGCCTTGTTTCTCCTGTCAGAGGGGGAAAATGGGCTTTGACACCCTTGTGAGCAGAGAGGAGCACAGCCTGTACATTCCTGCTCTTGGCATGCAGTGTCCCACTTGCTTGGTGTCCCAGCCTCTCTGCTCTGGCTTCCTTGTAGAGCTTCTCCTTGATGAAAGGATGCAGGCACCTGCAGAGACACAGCTTCCCTCAGGACAGCTGAGGCCAGGCTGGGAACTAGGCTGCTTGTAGATCCCAGTGCTTTAGGCTTTTCTCTGCAACTGGGTTGTGACACCCTGGTCTGTGGCACCTGTGGATATCCCTGTGCCTTTCCTCCCAGCACCTTCCTGCTGCTGTTCTGCTGTGCCTGAGCTTGGCCCCTGGCGAGGGGGTCCCTGGGCAGCTCGGGGCTGAGCTGGGCTCAGCGGTGCCTCTCGTTCCAGGAGAGCGCTCCCTTCGCTGTCATCGGCAGTAACACCGTGGTGGAGGCGAAGGGCCAGCGGGTCCGAGGACGGCTCTACCCCTGGGGCATTGTGGAAGGTAAGCGTGGAGCTGGGAGCACGGGAGGAGAGGCAGGCAGGGATGGGCAAGGACAGACAGGCATCTCCAAGAGGGATGGCAGGGGAGAGCCGGGGCTGCCTGTGCCACCTTTGGCACACGGCAGGGGACAAGGCGGGGTAGAGACAGAGGCCCCGGGGCTGGCTCAGGAGGTCTGTGTTACTGGGAGCATTTCAATCACCCTCCACTGCAGATGAGGAAGAGAGGCTCCAGAGTGAATGGATGGATGCCTAAGCTTTAATGTGCACTGGGACATGGCTTATTAAGCGGGGGAGGCTGGGCATTGCCCATTTATTTTCTGGGGAAAAGCTGTTGCCCTCAGCCAAAGAATCATAAACCCTCATGTACTCCTTCCTGTGCTGCTGCTCCTGTAAGTGCTGGAATTGCTGGCCTGGAGGCTGTGCTGATGCACAATGTTTGTCCCCAACTTTCTTCCTTTCCAAAGTGAGAAATTTCATAAAGCCCTTAGGCAGAATAACCCTGGAATGGCTTTTGCTGCTGTTGTTGATTTGCCCTTGCTGGTTTGTTGCTTTAAAGACCTTGCAGCTTTAGATCCCAAAAGCTTGTGTTTGCACTCATGGGCTGGTGCTGGGTGCTTGGGCTGCTCAGCTGTTGGCTCTGCTCCCTCAATGGCTCCAGAGGGGGCTCTGCCTGTTGGGATGCTGGCATTTGGCAGTAGGATCAACTCTGTGAACCCCTGTGCCTGATACGGATGGTTTTCCCCAGCCCTGCAGAGAGGCAAAAGGAGATCATCACAGCAGCACAGTGCTTCCCACAGCACTGTCTGGAGCCAGGCTCCCCATGGCAACAGCAGCTCTTTCAGCTCTCCATTGCCTGCTCTTGGCTTTGCCCCTCAGGGGCTGATTTTGTCTACAGGGGCCTTTTGATAAGTCCTAACTTCTGATGAGACAAGCAATTTACCTCCTGCACCAGCTGTGCTCACTGTGGTTATAACAGTGACATTCCATGTACATGGGATCCTCTCTCAGGGCTCTGCTCTATGTGCTTAATTAATGCTTTTACAAGGAAAAAGCTCTGGGAATGCAGTGCCTTCAGCAGCCTGGCCTCAGTGTTGAGAGCTCAGAGCACCATTGAGGCCTGTGCCAGGGCAGTGGTGGGGGATGATGAGGAAGGAGCCCTGGGGTGCTGTTTTAGTGCAGTCTGTGTGTCCAGGAGCTGAGAAGGGGCTCCCTGGAGGGGCCTGGTGAGGTGTGATTTCCAAGCACTCTCCTGTTGTTGCTTCCACAGTGGAAAACCAGGCGCACTGCGACTTCGTGAAGCTGCGGAACATGCTGATCCGGACACACATGCACGACCTGAAGGACGTCACTTGCGACGTCCACTACGAGAACTATCGAGCTCAGTGCATCCAGCAAATGACCAGGTGGGCCCCCACCTCTGGTGGGAGGGTCTGTCACCCTCTGTGGAGCTGGGGTTGCTCTCACAACAGCTCATTGGTCAGGAGGCTGTGGATCTGCTGGGGACTTGCTGGGCTGCAGCCTCCAGGAATGGCACTGGAGCTAAAATAGCAAATCCAAGCATGTTTCCCACAGCCTGAACCCAAGGCAGGAATGCTTCTGAGAATCCACATTGCTGTCTCAGGATTCCCCACAGAGATACAGAGAAATAAGCCTGGAGATTCTTTTGAAGAGCTGTTTCTAGCAGTGGATGAAATACATCCAGCCTAATCAAATGGGATAAATCATCTCTCTGGTGAATGATAGCTGTGTGCATTGCTGAACAGGAATGCATTCTGTAGTCTGCAGTTATGCCTAAATAATAACATGACCCATGGGATGCTGCTGTTTCTCAGACAATGAGGCCCAGGCAATTAGTAAGACAACACATCTCCAAAGGTTTCTCTGCATTGTTTTCCCTTTGCATTTGATGCTCTGTGGTTTTACTCAGAATGATCAGAAAACAGAAGAGAGAACACTCACAGGCTTCTCATTTGAGACCTCTGTTTTTTCTTCTCCCTTCCATGACTGATATACTGGTGAAAAAATTTGGGTTTAAGTAGGTCTTGGCTCCTCTGTTGTGAACCATTCCCTTCACTTCCTGCCAGCCCTGCCTGGGTAGCTCTGTGCTGCCACGTTGCAGAGCAGGATGGCTGTGCTTCAGAAAGGAGCAGTCCTGCATGTGTGCTGACGTGCAGGTTGGCACATTCTCCTGACACACAGTGTATCCCAGTACTTTTGCATAGCAGACAAGCCTGTTTTTTTCAGCAGCAAGTATATGGAGTCCCAAAATAACTATGTTAAATGCTAGAGCTGGGTGAGCAGTGTCACAGCTGCTATTTAGGTAGGCTGTGTGTCTATTAAAAGAAGAGCACAGTGAAAAAGTGGTTGCAGTGCCTAGAGAAAGCTTCAGTTTGGTACCATTTCTCATGCCATGATTAGTTCCTTGCCAGTGAACAAGTTTCATAAAACCAGCACAGGGCCATTTCTAGAGAGTCGTTTTGGGTAGGAGATCCTAAGCTCCAAGGCTGGAATTGTCTCAATAATGAGCCAATGGTGACTCCAAGTGGTGAACACGTGCAAGTGGCATGTTGAAGTTCCAGTTTCAGCCCAGACTTCTTTGGCTACTACCATTCCCTCCTCATGTACTGACAGCTCCTGTCTTTTGAAAGAAAATCACCTCCTTACTGTGTCCTCTACCTGCAGACATGGGCACCCCAGCCCTTAGAGCAAGGCTGCTGTGCTGTGCTGTCCCATGCCTCCCACCTCCTGAACAGGAGGTCTCATTCTCCATCCAAATGCGTGCCACAGCTCTGGACTGGATTCCCTACGGCCCTTCCACCTGGTTGGGTGTGTGCACTGCTGGTGGCTCTGCCATGGGGAGTGACAGTCATGGTGTGGTGACACCAAAGCCAGTCATCCTGAACCATGAATGACTGCTCTTACCCCCTCTCTCCATCTCTCTAGCAAGCTGACTCAGGACAACAGGATAGAAAGCCCCATTCCTATCCTGCCTCTCCCAACACCAGACACTGAGACAGAGAAGCTGATTAAGATGAAGGATGAGGAGGTGAGTACCATTTCTGCCTGGGTGTTGGAGCTGAAATCCCAGGAGTTTCTCCAGGGTTGCTCCATAGAGGCAGTCCTGAGGCTTCCCCCTCTTGTGTCCCCCTGTAGGCTCCTGGGTGGAGCACAGGGTGTGAAAGCTGTGGCTTCCTGTGTCAGGGAAACACAGCTCCATTCCACTGCAGACACAGGTGCCTCTGTGCTCAGGCAGGAGTTAACACTCCCTGAGGATCCCTGCCAGCTCCAAGGGGCTGCCACAGTGTGGATCCACCGCTCCCTTGCTGACTCCCTCTTTGTGTCTCCTGCAGTTACGGCGGATGCAAGAGATGCTGCAGAAGATGCAGCAGCAGATGCAGGATCAGTGAGAGGCAGGTACCCAGAGGGCAGAGGGGATCCTCCAGTGACCATCTGAGACCTGGCAAGAGCTGTGAACGTTTAGAAAAGGGTTCCTGTTGTATAGAGACTTGTGGGCAAGAGCTGCACCCATACCCTCTAATTTATTAGCAGCAGTGCTGGCATTTCGACCAGCTGGATTGTGGAGGAGGCTGTTCACTTAACAGTTTACTGATGTGCATTTCTTTTTTAATAATTATTCTTTAATTTCTTTTTCTTCTCTTTTTTTTTCTTTTTTTCTTTTTTTTTTTTTTTTTTTAAGAAACTAGCCTAGGATGTCTCTAA